>JAMKCH010028787.1:0-18454 GCA_023653785.1 Ophioderma brevispina | reverse complement strand
ATGTAAAAATAGTAGGTTTTTAAAGTGAAAACAGTAGTCATTTTGGGATCCTGGCTGCCCTTTTGGCTGTGATATTATGTTTCTCTAGATCAGTATAAAATCTTAAATTTATATGAGCACATTGTCCAGTAATGATAAGGCTACTTCATCATTTAGCCTTACATGATATAGATGGGCTTAAAAAACACTGGTTTTTGTGATTGTGACACTTTATTCTTAGGCACTATAACTTTTTTTACAGAATATGTTGATAATTGGAAAGATGGCCTTTTCCAGTGTGAATATTTCAAGGACAAAGTCATACAAAGTTAATAAGTATACTTATTTTGAATAAGAATTTTCATTGATGTAGAAAAGTGTCTCTCTTTCTTGAGCTCTTTTGGTAAAAATGTTCAAAAAACATTTTTGCTGCATATACCACCTTAAAACCCCATTAAAGCATGGATAATCCTGTAGAAAAATGTTATGTGCTTGCTTTAAAATGACACCGATCACATGTGAGTGGAGGCCTTCTTCAACCGGTTATCCTTAAAAACAGTTTTGTCAAAGCAGAGGCCATTTTGGCCGCCACTTGGATTTAGAGGTTTACCGCAAAAAAAATTGAAATCAGGGCAAGGCAGTGTCAGGCAACTGAAATCAAAACAGTTATTATAGTTAGGTGATCAAAACCTGTCATATAGCATTTTATATGGTAATTGACACACACATGGTGTTAGTGCTTTTAGAGAAATGTGCAAAAGTGGCGTTTTTGTGTGATTAAGACTTCCATTCATTCCTAGACACTTAACTTTTAAATTAAACTGGCATGATCTGTGCTTTTCACACAAAATGTATTGTAATATAAGGGCCAAATTCCTGAGAAGTCTTGATCCAATTATGACGAACAGTTTTGATATATGGGGAAGAACCGCTTTCAATCCGCATCATTTTTTTGAAAAAACAATGGCAAAAATATGCATTTTTGGCCCCAAAACGGTTGTGTAGATAACCACGAAAACCCACAAAAGTGGGTATCATCAGTAGATAATTAAATTTCTTCAATATGACACAAGAAACAACGGTAAATTGAGGCTCACGTAGGGACATTACCCTCCCAAAATACTGTCGTTAGCCAAAACGGCGGCCATTTTGGCCGCCATCTTGGATTTCGAGGTTACCGCAACAAAATTTAATTAGCCCACCTCTGATTATTGTTTATTATCATAAAAAACTACTAAAAATCAAGGTGTGCTTAGATTGTAGTGATCTGGCAAGTAACATGCTTATTTTTGATTTTGGCCCTCTATTTGGCTGCCATATTGATTGACGTCGGTTATAAACTTTAAAAAGTATCAGAAATACAAGTTATTGTGTCGAACAACAATCTAAGTACTCATGTTTATTTTTTATCACAGGTTATTTGCTGTTATATGGCATATTTTTAAAAAATTAAGATTGGCTTCCATTTTGAATTGGAGTATGACTCAATGTTACAAGTGCCATGGACTTGTTCATTGGGGTATTAGTATATTAGTAACTCCATAGTTTTTGATAATATAGGGTTTTAATAGATAATTATCATTTATGGCGACACCATATTGGATTTCTCAAAATGCCAAGGTAATGGCCAAGGTGGCACCAGGCAGATTATTATTCTACAAACTCTTATCTATCATTTCAGCAGAAAAATTGTTTTTGTCCATACTACAATTTAAGGTCAGACCATTAAGTTGGACCTGGCTACCTGACTAGGTTGCTCTGTTTGTCTATATATAGATATTAAGGGTGATATCCTATAAAAACGATTGTCTGTAACATATTAATACGGGCACTCCATAAAAAGGGGCACATGTGGTGCAGTGGTGGATCAGCGCTCGCCCCACAAGCATAAGGTTGTGGATTCGAGCCCCGCTGTCGCCAATGTGTTGTGCACTGGGCAAGGCACTTTACTCGCTTGCCTCTCTCCACCCAGAAGTATAATGGGTTACCGGCATATGCTGGGATGTAAAAAAGATCGCTGTGCGGGGAGGAGTGGCGAACCCCCACAAGCAACCATTATATTGAGGGAGCTGGCTCAAACGCCAATGATAGAGAGTTGGGCACTCCGCCTGCGGGCGCACCAATTGCATCTGCATAAATGAAATACCTACCCTTGGGTTTCTTACCTTTCTGTACAACGTGGGATTATCAAAAAAAACATTGGTAAAAATCTGGAATAGAATCCATACGTTTTGTCGATTTGTTATCTTTAATAAAGTAATAATCCTTTTATGGTATGACGCTCATACTTGAACAACTCGGCAATCTGTGCGTAGGCGATTAAAAACATCCATGGACCTATTGTGGTAACACATATGCCGGAAATAATGGTATGATGATCATTACCAAGAAAGCATTCGTGTTAAGAGTCTTATCCAGTGCATTTTATGTGTTATCTACATTGTTGTAATTGAAAGCCATAGCTTTTCGACATGCGCAAAAAAAGAAAAAATATCAACACGATCCGTCTGCGTTATTTCCAATCCAAGGATGACCGCGATTATTTGCCCCAGTTAAGTTATGTTAACCGTGCGAAGCAGGCTAACATAACGGACATAGTGAGTTCTTGTTTTCTTTAAAAAAAAGCCCTTCGGTTGGCTTCAAAATTCAGCTATTGCGAAATGTGCCTATAATGTCACAACTCTTGGGGGCCATTCTCCGTTAAAGTGTTCAGGTTTGGTCTCCAAAATTGACAAATATCAACATTAATGAATTTCCTGAAAATCATTTAAAAATCGTAAACTTTATATTTTAAGAACGCGGAACATTGCAGGGTGATCTAAAAAAATATTCCGATTTTAGTTAACGTTAAGACTTAAAGTAGAAGTAACGTATCTGGGGTAACCGTATCTGGCCGGCTTTTTCTTAATCGTGCCGTTATCAATAAAGTCACGCTTTACAGGACTACTTAACTCTATATCTTATCAAGTATTACCATCATACTAAAGCATGGTGTGGTATTCGACTTTATGTGTCACGCTGTTTAGCAAGAGCGCTGCGGGAAGTATGGTAACGTATCTGTCGCGTTTTATGACGTACATGAGGGATTTCTTTCATTACCAGGCCTGGAAATTGTTACTTCAAAACCAGATTGCTATGCAAAAACATGTAGCATATATTATTACACTTGGCTTGATGTATCGCATTTATTGGAACATTCATTCTACCGTTGTTTTGGCAATTTGTATCACTTCGAATTATGGTAAGATCTGTCTGGATATTGGAGACATGCTATCAGAGAACTCTTACGCAACTTTTAATAAATCCATTTATCGTGTTTGAACTTTATAATTACGGCATAATGTTATGTTACCTGTGATATGCGCTCATGTGTAACGAGCAGGGACACCTTTTAAAGAATGGATTTGGGCTGGCGACACATGGCGAAAAACAAGACTTATGCATCATCAGCCTTATTGCTTGATACTTTCTTGCCTGGTTTACAACTTATAGTCCAGATCATTTGAAGCATAAACTCTAAGTACTAATTTAAATTAATAAGAAGTCATTCTTAACGAGCAAACAGGCTTTTTCAAAACCGTGTATGACTGTGAGCGACACGAAAAATCGTTTTTGAACACTTTATCGAAGAATGGCCCTTGTGTCAAAGGGGAAGTTCCTTTTTTCAAATCTTCGCCTTCAAAACATGGTGACCATTACGACATTTATGCACACAAGGCACGTGGTCAATGCTTATGGGTCTTCTCAGATTAGTGGTCAGTTTTGTGGTCATTTGGGTCAAAGGGTATGTACGTTATCACAAATAGACTAACCTGCAAAGCACTCTGGGATTGAATAACCTGCTAGCCTACGGTAAATCTAGCCCAGTCAAAATAGAATAAATGATGCCTTAACCCGAAACTAATTGCAAAGTTTCAAATGTGTTCGTATAATGGTATACAGAAGCCCAAAATATACTGGTTGCACCATCTATGATATTCATTGCATAATTAGACTGCAAAATGTGACTGGGCGTTACAGTGTCTATGGGAGATCACTAGTCATAGCTCTGTAATTCTCATATAGAACGTTCAAACAAAGAATCTATTTACATTTACTTATCTAGCGGGACAAATTGCACAATTTACAACCAGTCCGATCAAATTCGGACCATTCTATAAATTGTACCCCATGATGACCTTGAACTATCATGTGCCTATTGTACTAAAACTATAACTCATAGATATTGCAAAACTATACCTTATTTTAAACCTTAGGAGTAGCCCAATAAATTAGTACATCATTTAAATCAATTCGAACAATTCTAATTTTTTTACCACTCTACAACCGTTTCCCCCTTATTTCAACATGTTCCACTTGGTTGATTTTGGTAAACTTTTAATATATTATTTTTGGACAATTTCACAGTAAATTAACACCGAAATTGTTTCTTTTGCAATTTGTTTTGGGTCAAATCATACAATAATCTGTCTGTAATGGCAATTAAACCTCATCGCGAATACTGCTTTTAACGAGCCGGGTTGACACATGCGTGTTATATCTCACGCGTGCGCTGGGTAAGCAATGAGACCATTTTTACGAATTATTTGGGCTTTTTTTTAAAATTCATTATACGTTTTTATCACAGGATTATTTGCAGTTTTCTTGATTTAATCCTCAAGTAGCACACGTTACCGACGACCTATACTTTCTGGCGATAATGCTATGCTATTCCTATAATGGATCAGGAGCAGAATATCATAGGGTCTTTTTTAAGGAGTTCGTTCATGCCCGCCTACATCTAAGGTTTGACACCTTTGGTAGTAAGTATGGACCCTCTTTATCAATGCAAGGTAGTTAGTGGTCTCAAATTGTGGTGTCACGTTTTCAATAGGGGCCTATTTAAAGTCACACAGCGGGCTGAGTAGCGATGTCTCGGCGGATTGAGAGCCAGAGTCGGCCGATCGAGGGTTTCCTTGTGGGTGGTTCTGCCTGGAGGAGGGTCGGGACGCTGCCTGTGGTTGTGGAGCAGCGCTACGGGCAGTAGGACATCTCTTGGTCTGCCCACTATTGGAGCAGCGGTGCGGACGGGTATGGCAAGCCATAAAGGCCATAACGTATTGCCACAACGCGTTGCAAGAAAGTAGCAACGCGTTGCAAGAAAGTAGCAACGCGTTGCAAGAAAGTAGCAACGCGTTGCGGCGTCGGCCAATTAGAATTTTTTTTTTTTTTTTTTTTGTTTTTATCACAGGATTATTTGCAGTTTTCTTGATTTAATCCTCAAGTAGCACACGTTACCGACGACCTATACTTTCTGGCGATAATGCTATGCTATTCCTATAATGGATCAGGAGCAGAATATCATAGGGTCTTTTTTAAGGAGTTCGTTCATGCCCGCCTACATCTAAGGTTTGACACCTTTGGTAGTAAGTATGGACCCTCTTTATCAATGCAAGGTAGTTAGTGGTCTCAAATTGTGGAGTCACGCTTTAAATAGGGCCTTTTTAAAGTTACACAGAGGGCTGAGTAGCGATTTCTCGGCGGATTGAGAGCCAGAGTCGGCCGATCTAGGGTTTCCTTGTGTGGTGGTGCTGCCTGGAGGCGGGTAGGGACGCTGCCTGTGGTTGTGGAGCAACGCTACGGGCAGTAGGACATCTCTTAGTCTGCCCACTATTGGAGCAGCGGTGCGGACGGGAACCCTGCGGAGTTTGTTGCGGCGGCCGGACGTTGCGTCTATCTCTGGGTGGATCATGTTTGAGGCTCAAAGCACTGATTGGGGGTACACATGAGAAACAAACATGGCGCCGTAGCGCTTGGTCATGACGATCTTTTATAATGTTTTTAAGGCGTTCCACTAGTGTAAGTGCAAATCTCTCTGTGTGACCTGTAAAAGTCCTTCGTTTCAGAAAAATATAGTTGTTTCTAAGTAGTTGCCGGAGTTGTGAACTAAAACTAAATGAATTTATAGTACGAATGGGACTTTCGTGCTCCCTACCAGGTGTTTATTTGTAGCGTCTTATTTTTCCGTCATTTTAAGTGCATTTTGGCAATATTTTTTTTTTGCATTTCAACATGCTACTTATTTAATACAACCCTTGTAAAGCTTGTGATAGAACAATTGTTTCTGTCTGCCGTCTATATAACGAGTATTTTATAGGGTAAATGCCATTTATTCAATACGTCTTTCACATAGTAAATACCGCCTCTCTTACGTGTGTTTCACAGGGTAAATGCCGTCTAACAAATCTTTCATCGGACAAATCAGGTGTTTCACTAGGCAAATGCTGTCTAACAAATGTTTCACAGAGCAATACCGTCATTCTAACAAATATTTCACCGGGCAATATTGTCTAACCAGACTGCTGTAATGTCCAATACGACCAAAAATACATTCCACTTGCCGCTGGTTTCATACGGCAATTATAACAGTATTTTACAGGTTAAATCCGTTTAATAAGTGTTTGTTCAACGACAAACACTGGTATTTCCTTTTGGAACAAGTAACCTGATTGTAAACAGAACCAAAGTTTTCTCCTGAGTTTTCAGTACAATAGACACATAACGTCAAGGTCATCTGTGAGTTAAATTTACAGAATGGTCCATTTTGATCAAACTGGTATGTTAATTGTTCATTTCTCACACTGGCTAGTAATTCTAAATAGATTCTCTGTTTGACGTTCTATATAAGAATTACAGTCTATGATTTGTGATCTCCCAATGACCCTGATAGCCACAGTAACTTTTGCATTCCGAGTATGAACGAATAACATAGATGGTGCAATCGGTATATTTTCTGTACCATTAGATGAACAATTTGACACCAATTTTAAAAACAAACGGATTGTATCTAAATTTTACCCCCCATTATGACCTTGCACCTATTTTGGCTAATAACTATTGAACTACAAGCTGCACATAGAGCAGCTATATAGGGGCAAAAATAATTGACTGGCTAAAACTAGGCCAACACACAATAACATTATCCACGTTTACAACATAAGTAGCTGCGCCTATACCAAGAAAAAGAAGATTTTGACTCTTAGTTTTTCTTTGTTCTTTTATCAATAGAAATAAAAGTCCTAACACAGTTGACGCGATAACGGGATTGGATCAAATAGTGCATTTCACGATAACGTTCAAAGTATTCCTAACTGATAAATGCAGGATGGTTCGAACAAACTTTCTGAGAAACGTGATCGGTCTCTTAAAATGTTATTCTGTATAAATTACACCCACCCAGTTTTGTTTGTTTGGAAACTTACAGTGCATAAATAGCTTTAATTTATTAATCTGGAGGTAAGTAATCCTTACTATAACAAACCAAATTTGATTTTTGACGAATTTTATTGGGTCTTGGTTAAAACGTAGAGCTTGCTAAAAATGCCATTTTCGGCTATTTCAGGACCGTCATTGAATTGTCGGGATCCCGGCTCCTTGAACAAATCTCCAGTATTGTGTTGTCTGCAAGCTTTAACACTTAGGTTAACTTGAACATTTCCATGCAAAAAACTCAACTTCCGCTAAAATTGAAGGCCCGTTTTTCTGTTTACATCCTGACGGACAATGGACTCTGATAGTGGCTTTAAATAATCCACTGAATGAAATTTGAAATTGAAATGAAACAACAACAACAACATCAAACCTTCACCTGAAATCTAAAATACTCTTAAAGGTTCCAGCCGATGCGTAATAGTCTCGTCCCAAGAAGCCCCACATTTTACCGGACCAGTGGTCAATATTGTGGTATCAGAAGGAGAGCTATATTTTTCCTCATTACCCTGTGGAAATCTTAAGCCAAGGATTGTTTGGTTTGGAAAGTTAGGAGCGAAAATGTTGCCCCATTTTGGGTCGACCAATATTAAAGGTCCATGGCCCGATCGCTAATAGCCTCGTCCCCCCCCCAGAAGCCCAGATTTTAACCGGCAAGTGGTCAAATTTGGTTCAGAAGTTTTAAAAAAGCACTATTTGCTCATTACCCTGGAAATTTAAGCCAAAAGGACGTTTGGTTTTGGAAGTAATTAGTAAAGTAAAGTAATGAGGAAAAATGTACCCCAATTTGTTTCGACAATATTAATTTACCACAGTACTATATGGGGTTACGAAATCAGGTTTTATGCTCTCACATGAAAACGCATTTGAATGAAATATCGGCGCGAAAACTTTACGGTGGGCTTTTTGGGTGTGAAGGCCAATCTATCAAGATTGAAAACTTCAATCCTTAAATCGAAACCATCCCCCTTTAATTTTACAAAGACACTATGGGCTTACAAATCACATTTTTGGCCTCTCGCATCAAAACGGGTTGGAAATATCGGCGCGAAAACTTGCAAGATGGGGTTTTGGAGTGAAGGCCCCAAATCGTCAAGATGAAAAACTATATTAAATCGGGCATCCCCCTTTAAAGTACTCCAAGTTCACATGATAGTTGATTAATAAAAGAAACAAAAAATATTAATATTTTAAAAATGCGATCGAGACTAGGGTTACAAGCCATATTTCCTGCACTTAAAGTTAAAAAAATAAGCTTTCTATATTACCAATAGCAAAAACGATTTCATACATTTGGCGTCGTGTCTTCATTAGTTCTTTTTCTTTACTTCTGCTTCTTCCTTCCCCTTTTTCCTTCTCCTTTTCATTCTCTTCCTTCTCCTCCTCCTTACCAAACGATCCTACTATATACTAGTAATACTACTTATACTACCTCTACGACTCCACTCATACTCCTACTCCTGCCTAATGAGGGTGCTCTGCTGCTGACAGGCTACTACTATACTACTACTACTACTACGTACTACACTA
Organism: Ophioderma brevispina; assembly: GCA_023653785.1. Lineage (NCBI taxonomy): Eukaryota > Metazoa > Echinodermata > Ophiuroidea > Amphilepidida > Ophiodermatidae > Ophioderma > Ophioderma brevispina. The sequence continues at coordinate 9,697 of JAMKCH010028787.1, read as the reverse complement.
CTACTATACTACTACTACGACTTCCGATTACGACTACGACTATGACTCTGGACTACACCTACAATATTACTCAGTATAATCATGTTGAAATATTTAATATGTCCGGACGCTCAATTTTCATTTATATTGAATATTTGCTCACTTCTAGGTCCAAATGATTATGGTATACTGTTGTCGAAACCACAAGTAAAGTAGTACAGTTACACACAAATCGATACATGGAATATAATCTACTTGGCCTTATAATGCAAATGCTTAATAATGTTGGGTTTGTAGAATGAATAATGCAGTTGTGCTTTAAGTTTAACAAAGCAATATTCATGCCTTCTGCCACTGTCAGACAATCTTTTAAAATACGTATTGTTTGATTACGTTTTGAGTAAGTTTTGTATGCTTGCGTGGTGTATTACAAAGTGTTTTCACATTAGTACTTTCGATTGACTCTACTTAAATTCCAAATGTAAGTTCTATTTAATATAACATAACACGTTTAGCTTCCATAGGGCTTATACACGTGTTTGACCCATATATAAGAAGGTCTATTGTCCTTCATTTGGGCTATAATAATCTTTTTCATTTCCCTCGATGTCTACGAGTTTCACTCCTCGTCTGTCCCTAGAGCAATCGCTCAAGATCAGATTAGTTCAATTTACTTAAATCGAGCTCTGCTATGGGGATCTTTTGGTTGCCCATACAATGCCGTTGTATTGTTTTTCAGTTCCCACCCATGGGGAAATAGAAGAGCTATGAAGGTCCTGATCCAGTATCTCCCAATCGGCTCCAATCTTTTAATTTAATTTAATTGAACGGCGCGTTTGCAGTGTTTACCCTTCATGAAAAGTGGTGTTTGTTATCTGTGGCGTAGCTTACATGAGAGCAAAGAGGGCGGTTGTCCCCTTAACAAAAAAATCTATGTAGATAGAAAGGTTTTTGAGTTCTGTAGGGAGCTACTGTAAAAGTTATAACAAGTATAAAGAGAAAGGGCCCCTGCGTGTGTGTGTGTGGGGGGGTGGGAGGGTTATAGATGCGCGGCGTTGTGTGGGTGATCTGTGAGGGTGGGAAATAAGAACTGTTGAAACCTAGCCTAAATAATTTAACTGAGCTTTTCATTCAAACCTTCATCAGGGTGTCTCTAACACATAGAGAAAATACAAGAATGATATTAAACTGTTAATGGCCCTACTTTCTGTCACTTTTGTTCTCGCAATTGTAGTTTGATATAACTCTTTCAACCAATGACTTTTAAATGTTTTTATTGAAATTCAAAATTATCATTTTCTTTTAACTTAGTATAAAATTGATTGGTCTTAAACACATTGCATATTACTTTATTATATGGATGGTTCCTAGTTTTTATTTGTTGAGTAAATTCAAAGTGAGAATTTACCGGTATTATTTTTTGCTTCTCACTACACTGTAAAAGAGATCCGTTTGTCGGTACAAGTAAGAATAAGATATTCCTTAACTCAGTACCATATTATTCCTCAATAATTCCATTAAACTACATTCATTTGGTACAGATACTAAATTACTCAGAATGCATCACAAAAATACACCAATAAGTTTTAAGAGAATAGGCTATGTCATTAAGTGTGCAGCTTCCGGATAAAATTGTTGAATTTTTGAAAACAAGTACTCTAATTTTTTTGAGGGGGTTTCACTTACTGGATCCTTACCTTCGAGAGAGAAATGTCCTCACAAGGCTGTTTTCCCAGCTCCAGCTCAATTCCAGCTTGCTCACCCCTCAGACCGAATCTCTCTTTCCCTCTCGGCTGTCAAGTCAATCAGATGAGCCCTGGTCCTTGGCTTGATTCCAGCTTGTGGCTTCTGTACTTTTCTAACTCCCTAAGAATGTGATTAAATTCTTCGTTGCTCACTGTCATATCTTGCAGTGCGTTGGACACTAGATCTTTCACGTTATTTCAGACTAGATTCAGGTTCTGTTTGATTGCTTCTCAGGGTTTTCTATCTTCTTCATCGTCACCTTTCCGAGAGCCACAGTGGCTGCACTTACCAATCCTCCAAACAATTGCAATTCCTCCAAGAGGAATTGATACAGCAGCTCCTATTCCACTTGCCAAAGTTCAACTGCGCCAGTCCCTGTACCGACTGCAACTAGTTCCAGAGATTGAGCTAGATTGTAAAACACATTCCATACGGTCTTGTATTTTCTCTTAGCTTATCTCGGTTGATCTACTTCACCTTCCAAAAAATCTAGATTTCGGAGATTTGTTGGAGTCGAAAATGCTATACGCTTGTTTCACCATCCAGATCAGGATAAAATTTCGGTGCGCTAGGTTGCTCCATCTTTTATTTATTAGATGCTAGCCACTTCATCGTCGGTAAATCTTTTAACGTGATAATCTACAAAGTGTTGGATGATTTCCGATTTGCCGAGATGTCTGTCATAGAAGCTACAAAAAGCCTAGTGTTTCGATTATTCCATCATGATTCTGTTAAGATTCCTTAGTATTAGGTTTTCATGCATTGTTTTATATGAACAACATTCACCCAGAAGAGAAGAATTACTTATTTGTTTTTTGTACTCGATCGCGCGATGTGATTGAGTTTGGTGGTATCCAGGGAGATAGTTTCGGTTTTTCAACAGGCATTTACCCCTCTGATTGGAAATTGTGTATATTAGGGAACCATCATGCCATTCGATCATAATGTAGGAACGGTACCTTTGCATTGGATGCATGAATCCCATGGTGATCTGGTTATTCGGGTATTGTAGGTGAATTCCGGCTTTGCAGAAATAATAGAATCCAGGTTTTGGGTATTCCAGGATTAAATGCTGTAGAAGCGTCGTGTTCTGTCTCATAGTTCCATCATCTGTAGAAGCTCAAACACCTCAGTGATTGTTATTTCCCTGCGTTATGTTGTATTTACCAATTTTCAGACGGACTCGAAGATTTATTTTGAACTGCACTTGGAGTCCATTTGCAGATTAATGTTCTTCTAGGCTCTACGGAACGTAGGCATTGGTTCCATCTTCGTGAGGAAAGCAATTATATCTCCCGAGATCGTAGGTTTTACGTCCGGCTCATGTTGCAACGAGCGCCGTCCCACATAACCTTGTTAAACAAGATCTCAATTATCGAGTGGAGAGGACCGCATTTTCAATTGTGAAGTTCCCATATCCAAATCCCCAGTTTATTAATTTCTCCACCAGCTTGTCCAACTTGATGCTATTTAGGTGAGAGACGACCTCCAGATTTAATAAGAACATTAGCCTTCAATGCATATTGTGCTAGGTTTACTCCCCAACCCCGCTGGCTGATTTTTTTCAAAATTTGCTCAATAAACCGTAGATTAGATTGAATTTCTTCTTTTATTTAGGGTCTGTAGTAGAGTAACACGTCGATAGGCATGTTGTGATTATCCAGTTATGGCGGCACCGTTGTTCACGGAATTTGAAAATCCAAAATCGAATTGCCTGAAAGTTGGGTTAAGTATCATCCACTCGGATTTTAATATCGAATCGTTTAACACTCCCCAAATTTAACATCGCGCATAATCGGAAGTTTTCATAGCTGCGTCGTAAATGATTTTATCACGATCATTCGCGAGATGTAGTGGTTCTTATTTGCTTCAGGAAACAAAAATTCTCTTGGGGTAAATTCCACAATCCTATGCCTGTGTAGGTTACAGAGTCCAGCCAATCTTCATCATCCAACCTCCTAGCAGATATCTGATAGGCTCTCTGCAACCAAACTTGAAGATTTTGCGGAATCGTAATTTCGATCAAACCGGTTTTCACGATTGACTTCGAGGGTAAATCCTGTGAGTGCACTAGATTAGTGTTGAGCTAGGTGACTTTGAAAAGTGTAATCCAGCTGGAACCGTAGCTTCGGTGGAATGTTGCATGTTGCCTCCATATCTACGGTCATATCTGGTAAAGTTTGTACCATCCTACCCAAACGTATATCTCCTTCAGCGCTATTTTCTCCTTCCAGAGTTTCATCGAGGTTGTACGGTTTGCCCTTGCTAGCCGTTAATTATGTGCAGGGCTTTTATCTTTTATGGTTAGCTGCTCTGATCAGCGTCCAAACCAAGTACCATTCTATCCTTCTAGGTACGATGTGTGAACTATGACTGTTTTTTGCATCTTACCACGCTTCATTTTTTTATTAGATTTTTTTTTGGCTTTACAGATTTTGCAAAGCAAAATCTTAAAATAAAGATGCTTAGCTATCGGGTTTTGGTTGTGGTTTTGTTGAATCGAATCCTCCATTCTCGTTGATAAACAAGGAAATTCACGTGAATGGAAAAAAGAGCTTCGGAATCCGTTTTCCAAACATATGGATAAATTACAAGCTTCCCAAATTCCAGACGGTGGAAAGTGAACGGAAAATTATCAAAAAGGCGGTCCAACCCGATGCGGTTTTGGCAGAGTCGAACCAACTAAATTTGTGTAGTTTTGGGAAGCGACCAAGGGATGTGGTATTTTTCGAAGAAAGAAAGAAAGCTCGCCAACCACGAAAAAACCCAAATGATCAGGAGCGTTTCAGATTTCACGCTTACTATCAAATCAGAGAATTTTGAGTGAGAGGAAACTGTCCATTCCCTCCGAGCGGTGTTCAATTGCTCTAAATAATGCAATAATTGATTGAAAAGCCTTTGATTGAGAGGATATGCAGCGAATTCGGTATTAACACGAATTAACATTTCGGCAGAAATGATTTTCCTCTGAATGGTTTTGGATCCGCTAGATAATTTTGCCACCCAAACCATAGGGGTTTGGTCCTGCAGCCAGCGATGGCTTTATATTATGAAGGGCAATCTTCCAGTGGTGTACCTTCCATGCCAGCGGAAAATTTGGTAGGGGACCAGGCCATACATGCAAGGTAGAATACGTAGAAGAGAATTTCAGACGAGATCCTGGTTACGTGGGTGTCGCGGATGGTACCATTTACATCATAGGATCCTCGTTTTGGATCATCCATGGATTTACTAGGGCTGTGTGAGAGAATCAAGGATTCAATCAGGACATATGCGTGGATATCTGGAGCACAAGCTCAATTAGGTCAAGAATAATAGGTAAAGGTAAAGCATTTCGATGCTCAAAAAACGTTTTTTCTAGCCAAGGTAGAGGTGCCACAATCAGCAGGTCGATATTCCAAGCTCGATAGAGAGGAATCAGTCTACCCTGCAGTACGTAGAAGCAAACGGATTTGTCGTGGGTCACGGTTTATACCTAATCCAAGCAACATGGACCTCCATGTTGGAAGTTTTAAGGGTACAACAACCTTATCCCAAATCGCGACTACGGAAATGCAACTTGGTCTTAACGAAAAGGTAAATGATGAAGTTCCTGTTCAATCAAAGTTATTCGAAGACGTTTGCCGACATACCACCACAATTGAGGATGAGGTCACTGACGCTGTCGCTATAGGGTGCGGATGAAGACTTTTCTCACGATTGGAGAAAAATTGATATTAACTGTTGGGGGAATAGGGAATTTTAGGATCGGTAGCAATTTGGATTGATTAAAAAAAAATCTGGGCAAGCCACTTAGTGAGATGATTGCTCAGCCTTGCCAATGCTTGAGCTTCACGGGAGGCAAATTCCTTTTCAGTCAAAAGGGCGTCATCGGGCTGAAGTGAGGACACGATCGTGCAATCGAGAAATTGCAAACGATTAGAGATCAGTTGGAACGAAGCTAGACTGGAGAGAATAGAATATTAACGATATAAGCTGAAACGGAGGGTCATGCCGAACAAAACCTTCAAAGATGTTGATCGGTATTATTAGACAGTATTACAATTTGACCGGGATTCAACTAGAAGATTTTCCTTCAGACCTTCAAACTCCACGATTATCTAGTATGAGGATCAAAAAGAGACTATTCAAAAAGGAGAATTGGCTTTGGCTGCTGTTGGATCACGCGACAGGATTTTGGTTTTGGTATTTCGTTTGAGGAGCAAAAAAAATCCCCCAGCAGGAATTTTATCCTGCTGGTAGTTTTTGCTTTACTTTGCCTGGGCTGATATCCTCGGGAAGTGAATCCCTGAGTGACCAACCATCTCTGATCATTGTCGCTGAGAGGAACACCGCTTAGCGACAATTTTCCAACATCTTCGAAGATCCAATTTCCCAAAAATTAGGTGGCTGCATTTGAAAAGTTTTTCAAATCATGGTGTTTCCAACTATGAGTCCGCCAAGAACCGCGGAGTGATTCCGTTGACGATCATATTCGCATTTGAATCGCCCCATTTTCTCCCTTTTATTTAATAGAAAAACATGATCAAGATCGATGTAAACGCGTAACATTATAACGGCGAACAACCAACTCCAATTGTTAGCGTTTGAGTAGTTCTTTCATGTACAATTTTTCAACGTTTTCATTTCATACTTCGATTTCTGTCTCTCACCTCCAAAAGTCGCTCTTCCCTTATTAAAGGTCTCCAAGGAGCTCTTCTTGTAATGTGTCGTTCCATTTCCGATTTCCTCTCTCCATTTTTTTTATTGATTACTCGCAAAAAAAAAAAAAAATTGGCTACCTCAGCTAGAGACTTACTTTTTTTTTGTATTCCGTCTGAAAAGTCATACAGAATATATCCAACACCCACTATCGCGGAAAATCGAAGGTGTTGGACAGGCCACTCCACATAGATAGAAAAGGAAGCAGGAAGCCGCTGGAAACCTAGACCCCGAAATATTTTACGTGCAGGACGGCAGTCTGGAATTTAGAAATGGACGGCCCCTGAGGGGCGTTCAACAATAGGCTAAAAATAAAAAAAAATGGGATATCCGAAATTTGCACACAGCGCTGTTGATTTCAGGCGAGACTATGTCGGGAAAAACAGAATTCATTCTGGATCTCATTGAAAAAGAATACATAAGTTTTTTTCGAGTATATTGTGATAATCTGCCCAAACTGGAGCAGCAACAAAGCCTACCTAAGTCGGGCGTGGGTGATCAATGATCCAGATCAGGTTTTTATGGTTGACCCCGAAGATGGTTTCCCTCCAAGGAGGATGTATTTCAAATGAAACTCAGTTTTTTACGAGATCATAGGTAAAATGACTGACGGACAAGGTTCTTTTTTTGATCGATAACAGTATCGCCGAAAAGGGATCGACAAAAACGAAGCGCTTTGGATAAAGCTATTTAAGGGCTGCAGATGAAATGTCCCGAGATACTTGAAACCTGTAAAAAGTGGTACCATGTTGCGTTTTTTGATAGAATCTTTTTCAAGAAAGTCAAAGGGTCTTACCAGATGATTTTTTTTAACAAACATTTACACTTTAGTTTTTTAAACATAGCACAATTTGCATAAAATTTGTCATAAATTTTGTTCTGAATGATGCTTTCTAAAAAATCTTATAACTCGAGAAGTACATATCACATCACTATGCGGGTTTTTGCATTTGTTAGAGGCCATTTGTGCATTTGATCTTATACTAAGTAATAGTATATCACCAACAATATGACATATTTATTTTTTTTCTTTCTTGATTTTTTTCATATTTTAAAGAAATGACTTATATTTTCCCCATTTACTGCTTTATTATCACCATTAGCAAATATTGCAATTATTGCTTTGTAACATCTGTTTTATGTCCACCAAACCAAAACTGGTTCTCTACTTCAGAAAAAATGTAAAAATGAATGAATTTACAAGACATCATGAGACCTTTCAGTACCGCACACTCTTATTCTCTGCATTGTTGCACGGCGTCGTACTGCCAAAAACACATTTAGTGCTGCAGAATGTGTTGGAACAATTGTGCATTTTTTGTTAAAAGCATGAAATTTTGCAGCACAAATGTTACATGTGAACATGCTGAACATTCTGGATATGGGGCCAATTCAAATGGCCGCCGTTTTCAAAATGGCGGCCATTTTAAAAATGCTGCCATATTGGCAGATTCATGTATTAAATAGTAAGTTCCTGCATGAAATTACTTCACTTATGTTTAGAGGAATACGCCCCTTGACACTTTTGGATGTCGGCCCTGTTAAATGGCCGCCATTTTCAAAATGGCGGTCAAAATGCAGCCAATTTCAAAATAGCTTTGCATATCTCCTTCCTAAAAACTATTCTCTAAGTGCTAGATTCCTTCACAAAATACTTCACTTCCATTTAAAGAGGGTATTCTGGACAGTTTTGGATATCTGGCGGATTTAAAGTGGCCGTAATTTTCAAAATGGCAGGCAAATTTGCAACCAATTAAAAAAAAATGTTGGCTATATTAGGTAAATCCATGAAATAACTATTTTAAGGAGTCCATTCTTTTTAAATTAATTCAATTATTTTACTTTTATATGTTTTTAATAATTGGTTTTGAATATTTAGCCAATCCAAAATGGCCGCCAAAAATTGCACCATATTCTGTCGATTGACAAATAAGTGGTTTCAGGATCCCCATGGTTCACCTTATTACGTTATTTCGGTGGAATGCTGACCACGTTTTGAATTGTGGCCCATTCAATTAACCCATCATTAAGGAATAGTAGAATAGATTTTTAGATTTTATAACTAGTATCACTACAGTCTAAGGTAGAGGTGATGGAACATTAACATAAATAAACAAAAAATGGGAATCGTATGAGAAGCAAATGTCTAGTAAACTATGAGCTGATACATACCTTGAGTGCTAATGACCCCTAACCCTGGATGACCTCCCCCCCCCCCCCCCCCATGGCCCACCGTGTATTGTACCTTTGGTAGCAGGCGGTAATGTTTTTTGAGAGGGCCCACAAAAAGTTTGCTGACAATCGCCTCTGTTGTTAGAGTTCTCTCCATATACCATTCAATTACCTAACTGGACACCAAAGTTTTATCTTAACTACAGACGAAAATAAATTTAAATCTGGGAGGAATGGGCATGTGCGAAAAATTTCCCGGCACTCCAGCTTTCGCCAAGACCCAGGACGAAGAAACAACATACCCACGTCCCCTAAATGGAACGTTCGCCAATAGCTAAGGCTTGTACTCCGCAACACGGAGCCCACACCATGATCGACCCAAAAGCTAAGTCCAGTCTTTCAAAGAAACTGCGAACAACAGCTCATAAAGCGGTCTTTTCAAGCATTTCCAACACTGCCGAAGATCCCGTTCTCGATGTCTTGAAATCACTGACCTCTACATGTATATCAGGTCTGAGTCGCCTAGTGAAACATCAAGAAGTTGTTTTTTTAAATTTACAATTGGCGGGAAACATGCATACACCTTGTCAAGCAATAGAACATCTGTGTGAATATGTGCAGCAGCAGGTGCATGCATTGTTTCCTGCCTCTTGGTATAGGTAAAAAACAACTTCCTGTTTCACTCGACGACTATTCAACTTTGGTCAGCCTGCTATCCACGTGGAGAGAGTAAAGCTGAGGAGTGACTTTAGCCGAACAATCGTTGCCCCGTTACTAAGCCCTCATAAATGGTTTGCATGGCAGACTTAGGTCCGTACGGTAGCCCCCTGCAGACCTGCTCAAAACGACTTCTTAGAAAGTCAGATACCTGGCCTAATTGGTTTACTATGATTGTACTTTCCATGGCGGCAACCTGTCGAAACATGACCCAGGTGTTTAGCATACGTTCTAAGTGTCGAAGATCTGCTACCTCTGGCTGCCCATAAGGCTGACTTACTGAAGCGACACTGGATGAGGGGAAGCATTCCATTCTATATAAGACGTTTACATCCTGCTGCGAACCTCCTTGCTCTGAAACCACTATAGTGCTCTACGGATC
>JAMKCH010028786.1:0-28111 GCA_023653785.1 Ophioderma brevispina | reverse complement strand
CTCTAATGACGTCACTCTGTTACGTAATTTGTAAGGACAGCGATTTTTTGAATATTTTTCACAATTTTTGGCTTTCAAACCGGAAATGACCCCCTTAATGACCTTTGACTCCTTATCCCTGAACACCCTATATGAAGCAAGGGTCAGTGGTTCCTCTGAACCAGTTTGGTTGATATCGGCGTAATCCTGTAGAAGAAGATAATTTTGACAATTAAATCACATATTTAAAGCCTGTGACCAGGTCAAAGGTCAGACAGGGGTCAATGTCATTTGACATAAATGGGACGGGTCAGCGGTCATTTGATGTAAGTCTAGTCATAATACGCCAAATGATGACTGAACTAGACGCAGTTGAAGTGTTGCCAGAAGAAAGAAAGAAAGAAATAAAGAAAGAAAGAAGAACCAATCAAAAACAGAACAAGACGGCTGACGGCCGTCTTGTAATGATCACAGGAAAGTTGCAGTTTTAGCAGCTGTTACAGGTAACAATAACCTAATTGGGCCCATTTTTATTGATGGAAATTTGAATGGTGCCGTTATCGCAATATCATTAATCAGCATTTGTAACCAGAGTTGCGGTGCATTTTTCAGCAGCAAAGAAATTTGTCGTGCCTGGTTCCTTCAAGACGGTGCACCAGCACACAGGTCTGTAATGGTTATAGAAACCGCCTTCAGGAACTCTTTCCAAATAGGATCATTGGATTAGGGCATGCGGTGGAATGGCCCCCTTGGTCACCGGATCTAACTCCGCTAGATTTTTTGGCTATGGGGTGATGTAAAAGCTAGAGTTTACAATGAGGGCCCCCAAATACATTACCAGAACTACAACAACGGATAAACGATGCATTTACCGCAATTAGGAGAATGCTCCGTGGTCAAGTCTGTTTTGCTGACTTATTGTTCAGTGGAACATATCTTGAGAACCACTCAACCAAAATTACCAAAACATTCAAATAAGATGCTCTATTACCCATTCTTTATGATAAAATGAAATCCACAGATATCAAAATACAGAAAGTGGAAAAATATCACTTTCATTTTGGGTAAAGTTTTTATTGGGTCACCCTGTATAGTCCATTGAGCACCGTCCAAAGGTATGAGTATACCTTGGGTATTTTGTATGGTAGCTGGCGTATTCTAGTGGCAGTGGAATAAATGTGAAGTGCTTTGATACATTGTGAAAGGTGCTATATAAATATCGACATTTATTTATCACAAAATGGAGGCTACTATAACATCACACACACTGGAAGGTACAAACTACAAAACTTTCAAATCAACTCTCATTTTATTCAGAAATCTCAACAAGGCATAGGAAGATCATTTTAGCGAGATTTGATGCACAATATGAGCAAAAGAATGCTCCAGTATTTTGGGAACCAACATCGAATGTTTCACCACAAACTCTAGATTTATAACAATACTACCTAATTATAATAGCAATACTAGCGGTTGCCCGTGCGAAGCGCGGGCAATGACGCAAAACTTCATTCAGCGACATTACAATATTTTCTCCAAGCCTTTTCCTTTTATTTGCCTCTTCGCTGCCACAATTTCAGGCTCCACCAAGGAGCGTTACGCAGTATCTCAACAGAAACAGAAACTATGCCTCAAATGAGTATAAGTCAAGTTTTATCCCAATGTCTTGAATTCGGGTGAACACTTCCTGCCAATGGGTCGCCAGCCAATGAGTTTGCACACTCTAAATTTCAGGGATTTAAAAGTTAATCATTAAGATTGTAGTGAGAGATCAATCCATGTTAGAATTTAAAATTAATCTTTATTGCATGACATTAATCAATATTAGGCCTTTGAATTCAATCAAAAATATGATTGAATTTAAGACAGTTCAAATGAGTTTAATTTTAGGATCTATTTTAAATCCCTGAAAATTAGAGTCCCTCCGAAAGACCCCTTCAGTGGCGTAGCTGGGGTCGGAGGATAGGGACCAGTCCAGTGATGTAGCCAATAGTGAAAGGGTAGAGGAGCTACCCCTTTTGCAAAACACAAATGAGGTAAAATCAGGACTTGGAAATTTGGTGAAAAACTGAAAAATCGTGCAAAATCGCCGGTTTTGGGAGGTGGTACCCTTCCGAATCGGGATGAATTCACCGTGCCTGAGTTCCTCCGACCGTGATCCCCCCCACACACACACACACACATGGCCCTGTGTGCCGCTTTAAGGGCTTGTTACTCCCTCCAACATGTCCAAGGGGTGAAAGTGGACGGCAAGTCCAGATTTTTTCAAAGTTACGCGTAGTTAAACAGGGATTTACAATACATCCCAAAAGATGGGATAGTGACCAACCCATGTTTAGATTTTATTCAAATCTGAGAGATTGAAATATTTCTAATCTATAATATTTAATTTTTAAATCTAAATGGTTAGGTCACATTACAATCTTTTTGGGATTTATTTAAATCCCTGTATTTAGAGGCAAGGCCCTGTACTTTTTTTTTAAAATCTTTCACCCCAAAACCTCTACTTTTAGAAAATGAGGTCATTTTCACTCAAATACTCTTTTTTATATTTTTAGGAAGGCATTTGTCTGCCTATCACCCAAGTTCCCCGATTTGGGCACATTCTCTATCACACACCAAATACCCCAAAGTTTGAAAGCGCCAGCCTTAAACCCATCATTATTCCAGACGGTGTAGTCCGACGGGGGTGAAATCCCTTTTTTTTTTTTCGTGCGCTTTGCGCAAAATTCAACATTTAGTCATTTTAAGCTTTTTCAGATTGAAATTCAACGTGATTATTACAAATGGTGCAGCCTTGTGAAATGTTTGCTCCTCCGATACGGTGCACGTGTGCTGCTTTTACAGACGCAAACATTGTATTACCTTACCTATAAGAGACATTTTCCCAAATTTATATCACAACGGCAAAATATATTTTTGTTATTTTTTAATTGTACGAAAATTTGCAAGGTAGACAATTCTCAAATTCCTCTACAAAAAATTCCTGTTGAGTACACATCTCCTCGGGCGGAAATGCCGTTCACACACCCACCAAATACAATACCCGTGGCGCCCGGGAGGGGGGCATGGGAAATTTCCCCCAAATGTTTTGGGGCAAAAAATAGGTGGATTTGGGCGAAAATCACCAAATGTTGGCACAGTTCGGCAATTTGGACACCAATTGGTTACCTAAAAGAAATGCACTTTTGGTCCCTTCACCCAATTTCACTTCCCTCTTCCCTCGCGCCCCCCTCCGAAAAATTTAAATGCAATCACACAATCGACTAAGAATTTCATTTCACCTTGATTTTTGCAATGGCCTACAAATGAGATATGTTTAATGATAAAAAAATTATTCGATCAGCCATTTTATTCACAACATAGTTAAATTCAAAACAAAGATCATAAGGCTCGAAACATATTTCGCATTTCACTGTTTCAAAAATCAAACACATGGCTAACATTATCAATTATATTAAACCCCGACATACACATGTGGTTATTTTCTTTTTGTAATCTGGGTTTGTATTTATTGTAGTTTATTTTGCAATTCCTACTTTTGATAGGGTGAGAGGACAGAGGGACCAAAGAAAGAGCGGCCCCGGGGGAAACGAGACGACGAAACGCCACCCCCCAACCCCCCCACAAAAACAAAAAAAAAATAAAAAGACAAAAAATCAAATACCCCAAAAAAAACCAAAAAACAAACAAAAAAAAAAAAAACAAAAAAAAAACGACACCCCCCCCCCCCCCCCCCACCCCACCCCCCCCCCCCCCCGCCAGAGGGAAAATGGTGGAGTTTGGGGCCAAAAAAAAGAGGCGATTTGGGGCAGAAAATCACAAAATTTTGGCAAAAGCTCGGCGTATTTGGACCAATTGGTGACAAATCTCAAAGTTGTATGTTTTTCCCTAAAAAAAAAAATCACTTTTGTCCTTTAACCCAAGTTACTTTCCCTCGCCTCCTCCAAAAATTAATATTCAAACATCGACTACGAATTTCACATTGATTTTTGCAAGAGGCCTACCAAAATTGAGATATTTTAATGAGATAAAAATTATTCGATCAGCCAGTTTCAGTTTATAAACATAGTTAAAATTCAAAAACAGTATCATAAGGCTGTTGTAACATAATTTCGCATTCATGCTCAAAAATCAACAAAAAAGTCTACATTATCAATTCATACTTACAACCAGGAATACAACTTGCAACATGAGGTGATTTTTCTTTTTGATACTCGGTTGAGTTTAAAGGACGACTAGGATTTTCCGATGAGGGAGCACTATTTTTTCAAAGAACTCGTTCTTTTTTGCATATGCACAATGCTTGTCCTATACTAATCACTGTGTGGAAATAACAATCTAAAAACGAAGTCCCTTCATATAGTGCAATCACAAGACTGTGTTATAAAATTCCGGATCCGGATTTTTCGTTATACACGGTAGCCTATGGCACTGTTTACTGTTCTAAATATTTACTGCATGAAAACAAAACTAAATCCCATTCATCTGTCACTTTCGAATTAACCATTTAGGTGACTATCTTAGTTCTAGATGAACTATTTTTATTACTACCAAAAATTAATATATTTCAAAATCTCTGAATCAGCCTTGAATTTATTGTATTTTATTTTGCAATCTACATATGTGAGTACATAATGACCAAATAAAGCTCGGCCCTTTTACACGATCAATTATGCATATGCCTCTATTACCAGTACTTTGTTTCTGCATCACACGGACTTCCGCTGTGTTTATTTTCTCAAGGAACTTTTTATGTCACCTATTGCCACAAAGAATTGAATTTGTGTAACAACGGACCTGCCGCAAGTTCTTGGAAAAGTGTTTGCACTAAAAATGTTGCTGTAGTTCATATTGTATACAGCTGTTATACCCACCCTGTAGGCTTACCCGTGCGACGCCCATCCGGTAGCGCTTTGGCAGATAGTTAAAATCCGACGGTTGTAAGTACTATAGGGGCACCACGAACATTAGCTTATAACACATGGTGTTGCACAGTATCGGGATGTGAGTGCATACTATTCATGGCTATACTGGGCAATGCTAGCGAGGCCATCCGCCAATACTTTGCATTTTATTGGTCCACTCGACTTTCCACAGTATCTCACCTCATGCATAACGACTACGCATGAGATCGGCGATATTGCTCTCTTGGCGATGCAGCGTGTGTCCACGTATCTACTATCGCGACCCTGAGCAGATCCAGTTCATTGGTCTGATTTGGTCCCACGCATATATTATGCCATGTATATTGGCAATTATGAGCTCATTACTTGTAGTCAGCTGCTATCACCCCCGATTGTTGTGGGCCCACGGCTTAAAAATTTCACCACCGGATTGGCCACACAGGCATACATATGCATGTGAAATCGATCACCGGTGTTCAGGTTCTGCTTTAATAATATAGATAACACGCTTAGGAATAGCTTGACTTATAGTCATGAGTATCGAGTGAGAGTGGCCAACGTGCCCAGATTGAATGTGTGATCGACAGATATCGCTTCCATCCTTTCAAGTTCTAAAGGAAAGAATACATAACCATGACCACAAATTTTATTTCATTTGCTTATTTCTTGTTTATAATTATTTTGATGGATGGTGCCTCTGCCCTACTCTTGAGCGCAAAGTTTGATATCACTATTTTGGGCACATGAACACTGGCGTACCCGGGGGGGGTCTTTGGGCGTTAAAGCCCCCCCTCAAAGTTCTCAAGAAAAAAGAGGAAGGAAGAAAGAGGAAGGGAGAAAGAAAAAAAGAGGAAAAGAGAAGGAGAAAAGAAGAAAATAAGAAGAATTTATTTGATTTTTTTCATGCAAATGCGGATCAAAAAGTGTCGGAAGAAGTACGCAACGAAAGGCGTTTTCAGGTCTTGAAAACCCTAAAACCTCAGGAGCTTCTGGGGGATCTGCCCCCAGAACCCCCCCCCCCCGGGCGTTGCCCCTGGACCCCACCAGGGGCCCTAAGCCGGGCCCCTGGACCCCACCCGTTAGTCACTTCGCTCGCTTCGCTCTCATGGTTCACGCCTATGATGAAGGAAACGTGCATGCATAGAGTTGGATTTGTTCAAGGCGCTCTACCAACTTCATTGGTTCACACGTCTGATACAAATAATGTCACAGATCGTATCAGATACAACGATGGTCAATGGGGGGGTGCAAGATAACAGGGGACAGCTCATAGGTTAATATTAAAGCTGCTTTGACCTTGGTATGTGATCTTTGACCTCAGCAACAAATGGGGGATGCCATGTTGCACCTGTGACCCAAGTTTGGTATAAAATTGGATTCTTTGAGTCCAATACCCAAATTTATTGGTCGAGCTATGAGTTGATAAAAATATTGGGCGAGACGCAGTCGAGCCCAATATTTTTTCAACTCATAGCGAGACCAATAAATTTGAGTATTGGACGAACACAAGAATCCAATTTTATCATTATTATGTTTTGAGAATCTTGTGTCCTATATTACTATACACATTTTTTAAAGAACTTTTGAAAACAGAACTATGAATTACTTACCCCTTGAGATACATGTCGAAAAGCTGCCCAATTGTAGATTATTTCCACACGGTAAGTAGGCTTTTTAAAATCCAATGTCAAGTTCAAAATTCAATCTCCAACATCAAACACCTTGAAAGTACAAGTCCAAGGTTTTAATTTCAAGTCAATCTCAAATGCAAACCATGTAAAAAACAGCAAGTTCCGAACGCAACATATGTACAGCCATTTTTCTTTTCTTTCTTAGTTGTTGTAGTTGTAATTTATTGTCACGTTACAGTTATTGAACGTGAATGGCTGTTGTGCCATAGGCTGAATTTGCCTCTGAATTACTCGCGAAGTATGCGATGTAGATTGCATGATATTTGGCACAACTGGTTGAGGCTGAGAGGTTGGTTGAAGTACACCTACGGTAAGTTCTTCAAGCGTTTCCAGCTGTGAGCTACTCAAAATTGGGCTTGTTGGCATTTCAATTTCAAACTGTGGTGACTGCGTCTGCGATACAACTTCAGTACTGATACCTCCGAAGTTGACATTGGTATCCAGAGGAACAAGTGGTTTTTGAGCAGTGCGACTTCCAGATGTTGATGGATTTTCACTTTCAGATTGATTCACTTCACGACCGATTGAAGATGAGAGGGCATCAGATAATTTTTGTTTCTTGGCATCATTTGGCCGGCCTACATATGTGCGAATGCATTTCTCATTGCGATGACCTGTGACGTTACAGATATCTCTGGAGGCAAACCCATTCTCATCCAGCACAGTGATACAAGTTGTGCGAATACTGTGGTTGGTGTAACGACGAGACAAATAGGCTGCGACAGAGAGCTTTGACATCATGTTTCCAAGTGTTTTCTCCCCTACTGGGGCATTCTTGTACCACAGCTTCTCAGACTCTGAATCACATGGTGCAGAATTCAACGGTGCTTGAAAGAATGCACCATTTTGGGGGGTTTAGCTTGGAGATGTACTTTTCAAAGGATGCCACAGGACATTTATCCCCACCGGCAGCATACGTTCTTCCCCCATCTATTCTGGACTTCATATTATCTTCTCTTATTTTCTTTGTCATTTCATCTTTAGCTTGATGATACACATAACGCCTTCCTTTGCTGTCCTCTGCTATCGCAAAGTGATCCTTTTCCAACTTTCTCAAATTCTCTCTGCCTCGCCTGCAAATGTAAAACATCAACTCAAACCATACCTTACTCTGCAAGCCAGAAGGTGTATCTTGGTCAAAAATGCCAGACTGATACAACTTGTTAACATCATTCTCATCAATAGGTGGATAGCTACTAGTGAAACCATATCCTTCACATTTCCAATTTGCAGCCTTGGCAGTGAAAGCTAAATTAGCTTGGGAAAATACTGGCTCTGTCAAAATATCTATCACCTGTCCACACCTCTTCAGATGACGTTTTATCGCCGATCTGATGTTTATAAGAGATCCAGTTTTGTAGTTATCTCCGTCTTCACGGCGGACTTCAACAAAAAATTGCTTCAAGACTTCCGCGAGTTGCTCTTTGCTGTACTGTTCAAAATTTGGATCCAGCGATTTTATCCTTCAAATAAGACCTAAAAATCTTTACTCCAACAGCGGTACTCCTCTGGGTGTGAGCGCTATCTTTTGCGTTAATCAGTTCCTGTAGTTGTTCTTCATTTGTCGTTGCAAATCTACTTCCATCAGAAGAATTAGCCATCTCGCTTGGTAAATAAAAACAAACACGTCCTTGACATCAACAACAAAAATGACATGACCGGAAATCGTCTGCAACACTTGCTACTTCCGGGGTAAATAATTAGCCTGAATCCTTGGCCCTCACGCGGCGCGTGGCATTATGCCGTATTATTCGATGAACATGGCGGGCCAGCGTTGACTACCAAGTGGGTTTAGCCTAGTGGGTTCATGTGCGCATGCGGCTTAATACTGTCTCGTTACCAGGGTGCACAGACATAAACTGCATAAGGAATGCATTCTGTTTAAAATTCAATGAAAGTTAAAGGGGATTGATCCAAAGTGTTGGAAGTATTTGGACACCAAAGTTTCGAGAGAGCGTAGATAATTGAGAAGTGTTGTTTTTATTGGTTTTCCAGCATGTGTATAGTAATATAGGACGGAAGATTCTCAAAACATAATAATGGTTTAAATCCATCTAAGTATGTGGATATTACAGGCAAATGTTAACCCTTTTTCACGACAACAGACATCAACAACAACAGACATCAACAACTACAGTGGACAAAGTGATGCCTATGTGTGTGTGTGTGTGGGGGGGGGGAGTGTCTTGTAGTGCATGTTTTTGTCCTTGATCGTGCATAGTAGAAAGTGACAGATTAACAAGCTCATGTGCACACAGAAAACTCACCTTGGCATATTCATTCTTCTTCTTATAGCTGCTTCTGGGTAGGTAAAAAGATATTGTACTTTGGTAAATGATGTGCATATCCACTCACCCAATGAAATTTTGTGCAATATTGCACGAAATGAGCACTATGAGCACAAAACAGTAGGGTCATTCCATGCCAATTCAACAAATCGAGTACACCATCACCTCATGGATTTCTTCTTTTTTGGTGTATTGAAAGATATTCATGAGAAACTAAAATCCTGAAAATTTGAGCTCTGTACCTCTTTTCGTTTTCACGCTACAGCAATTTTAAATTTGAGGGGGTCACCTCAAAAACATGCAGTGGTGTGAAATTCAATATTCAGAGTGCCATAAGTAAAAAACTACAGCCCTCAGATCCTTCAAACTTGGCATTCAGGATTACCTTTTGCTGCAAATTGCAAATATGCGATCAGAAAAAATTCACCTTGCTCCGATTAAAAGTTACAGGGGGTCAAAAATGGCTCAAAAGCCACTCGGACCATACTTTGGGGGGGCCATAAGTCAAAAAGTAAAAGTGATATAACTTCCAAATTTGGGCTGGTGATAGCTTATCTTGAATACTACCCTTGTGTACAATCTTATACTTATATCAGCTTTATTGGAAGAGATATAGCTGTCACAAAAAATTAAACCTCCAAATTAACCTTGACTTGACCCCCTAAAAATCAATGTCAGACATTTTGCACCAAATTCTGCTTTAAATATGGTTAAGAGGTGCCCCTGCTGAAGTTGTATGCAAAGTCTGAACATGGTATCTAACTGCCATATGTAGGTAAACAGGCTTCAAAGAATCTAAACTTTCAACTAATATCAGACAAAGTTCCTATTGAAATATACACAGAATTCTGGACTTTGCAACCTGGGTATTCAAGTGCAGGTTTAAGACTTAGAATCCAAGTTTGACCTTGTAGAACTCTTAGAATGAAGTTGAAATCAATATTAGCACCTTATTAGCACCTACAGACTGTCCCAATAAAAACTATACAATCAAACTAAAAATTATTAAAAATATAAACTGTGCATTTTCGCCAGATATTTTGACTTTATTTGTTAGACAAGATCCTAAGCTAAATCATCGCTTTTATTCCATCCAATTTGATGGACCCTACGTGGAGATAATGTCTGTTGAACACAAAGGATAAAATACCACTTGGGCCAGTTTCACCTGAAGGTTCAAGAAACTAAAGGTATAAGGCGTGTAGCGTCGTTGTGGGATTAAACCATTTTCAAACAAAAGAATATTGTACAGATCAGAGTGAATGCATTATCATGCATTGAACTAATCAATATATTATTTTTCAGTGAAAGCACCACAAAATATTTTGTTGTGGGTGAAATGAGGGACTCACTCTCAGGGGGACAGTAATCATGAAATTCATGGAAATTTTGGGAATTTGACTGCTGAAACTAATGTAACAGTCTACAAGTCTGTTGAGGGACAAATGTGTGGACAACGCTCTAATGTTGATGCCACAATTTAACCCTTCTCCTATTCCCCTCTGCCTCCTAGATGCCAGAGAGGAATATGATGAAGAAAGCAGTGTTCAACAAAGAGCAATAAAGGAAAGGATGGTTGTGTTCAAAGGTCTCAGTTTACTTTCAACAAGGGTGCTTTTATGGTTCTACCTTCTGCAGAAACCTGGAGTAAAGCTGAGACAACAAGACTGTTTGGAATTGAATTTCCCAATGCTACATGTATTTATTAGCAATTGCGACATTATAAAGTTATAAATTATGTTATATCACAAGAAGCAGCACTTTATACCTACTTTCTATTTTAATTTTCAATAAAGAATGTCTTGAAGGTGATTATTTCAATGCCCACTTTGTTGATATCAGGATAGCCGGAACTGGCCCAACAGGTTTTTCAACTGTCTCAGATAATTAGCCATAACTCCTGAACCAGACCCCCAAATTACACCAACTAAAAATCTCATGAAAGCTGGAACACTCCTAAAAGAATCAGTAAAACTCCAATTGAGATGAACTTAAATATTTTGCCAAAAAAATTAATCTTTGATTGTATAGTTTTTTTGGGACAGTCTGTAATCTAGGGTATGGACCAAATTTCAGCTTTGTGTCTTGTTTGGTAAGGAATTTATAATACTTTAATTGTTCTAATTGAATTATATACATGAATCCGACGGCGACTATTATCGCCCTTACGCCCGTGGGCGGCGCACTAACCATCCGCCATGACTGGGGGGCATCTTTTGCATTTCTCGTTCATACACCGCGTTTACTTGACGTGTTACCAAGAAGCGATAATTTTGATTAGTTCTTGACGACAAAAATCAACACTATTTCACTGTTATCCATTTGTATATCATCATGGGCGGCTCAGGAAAAAATATAATTTTCTTGGCTGCACAAATACGATAAAAAGTTAGTCAAAAATGCAAACGAACTGCCGTATGAAATTCACTCGTCAATGACACATGACGAATGTGATGTCTGCATCCGTCCAGATGCATCGGTTCCCAAATGGAAAACCACCGAATGCTGCCAGCTTCTAATGAAGTGGAATGACTTATTTTATAATTTTTAGTATTTTCATAGTTTTGCTTTTCAATACGCTTTTGTTTTCACAAAAATTCATTTTAAAACAATGGTTAAATTTAGTTCCCCATAACCATACATCACTACTGTACACAGTAAAAACCAAAACTCTGTATCCCTTCAGTCTAAATACCACATTGTAACTCGCCGGTCATTTCCACGTGTAACCTTAGTCCAGGCGGTAGCACATTCCATGCATACAAACGAGACTAATTTTGTTGCAGATCTCCGAAATCGATCACAAGGGCACGGAGGTCCTTTCTAAAATATCAACAACCCGCATCGGAAGATGTGGTCACGTTTTTCAGCCAATCCTATCGTTCCTTTTGGGAACTATTCAATTTTTCACGTACACGGATATACAACATTCTGTTGTTCTTTATTTTTGTCTGGATGTTTGAATTTACGAAAAATGATTTGTCTTCCTCACGCAGTGTAATTACAATTTTAACACGGTATTCTAACCATAAGCGTTCATTTCTTTCTCATCACGCAAAGGTGGGCGAGATAACCTTCAATTTTTACAACAACATTAAGACACTTGCCCTGGAATTCCAGTTTTTCGGAGGCCCAGTCCCTGACAAATCATCCTATCCTAAATTCCCGGATAACGGTGGAAAATTGTTAAAAGTGCGAAAAAGGTAGATTGTAAATTCTTATTATTGCTCGTAAAGGCATATGCGGCGTGTGTGTACGGTGTGTTTTTGGTGGCCAGGATGCCCCCAGTAATGGCAGCGACGTAGAGGGTGCAACGTAGAGGGTGTCCGTTCGAGGCTTCCCATCGGATTCGTGTAGTTAACAGTGAACTGTGCAAGTTATACCCAGTTTGGCAAGTTCAGGTTTTCTGTGTGTTTCAATGGGAATTCTTTTCAAAACTATTACATGCATTAGGGGCTTTTTTGAAGACCAGCTACTTATAGAAGAACTTAGACACCCACACAATGAAACTTTGCCAAAATATCAAGCAAGGACCCCTCTCAAACATTTCAAGCGAACTTGGTGGCCGAATGTCTGGAACCCATGGTCTGGACATTTGTTTTTAGGGGGCCAATCAAGGTCAATTAAAATGTTTACTTTTTTGTCGACAGCTTTATCTCTTCCAACGAAGCGATAGGTAGAGGATTTGTAACACAAATGGGTAGTAATTTAAGAGTTAGTTGTATGCAAAAAATGATCTGTATAAGCGTAAATTTACTTCAACATGGGTTGTGTCATTCAATGCCTTCCATCATCAGCCAAAATCCTCTTTTCCAACACGTAATGTTAAAGCTTTCAAGTATTTTTGTTCGTATCTTGTGTGGCTATTTTACAAACGGCATTTTTATTTCCCTGGTCTCGAAAAGCAGTGGGGGGGGGTGTTTGGTGTATTGTTGTTTTGTTGGTTTTTTGCTTTTTGGTTGTTTTTTTGTTATTTTGTTTATTTGTTTTATTGTTTCATTTGAATTGTGTGTGAGTGAGTGATGAGTGAGTGAGTGAGTTGAGTGAGTGATGAGTGAGTGAGTGAGTAGTGAGTGAGTATTAGGAGTGGGTGGGTGGTTGGGTGGGTGGGTGGGTGGGTGGTGTGGGGGGTGGGGTGGGTGGGTGAGTGAGTGAGTGAGGTGGAGTGAGTCAGTGAGTTAGTGAGTGAGTGAGTGAGTGGTGTGGGTGTTGGGTGGGTGGGTGGTGGGTGAGTGAGTGAGGGAAGTGAGTGAGTGAGTGAGTGATGAGTGAGTGAGTGATTGAGTGATTGAGTGAGTGAGTGAGTATTGAGTTGTAGTGATTTAGTGGTGTTGTTGTGTGTGTTGTTTGTGAGAGAGAGGAGTGTGTATGTGGTGTGGTCTGGACGGATTTCATCTTTTAGGTTTTCCTTAATTTTTAATATCACGTGTATTGTCATTTTAAAATGCTTGATGTGCAATACCCGCTGGGCTGTGTTTTAAGTAAAATTTTTGTATTAGTATTATTTAATATGATATTGTTTTTACTTATGTGTGTTATATTTTGTATTGTATGACTTTTGATGTATTATGTTTGACCCCTGGGCACCCTTGAAAAACAGTGCTAGCACTGAAAGGGTTTCCCCAGGCAAAGATGAACTAATGATAAATAAATTAATAAATCACCAGCCCAAATTTGGAAGTTATAAAACTTTTACTTTTTGACCTATGGGTCCCCAAAGTATGGTCCGAGTGGTTTTTGAGCCATTTTTGACCCCCTGTTATTTTAAATTGGGGCAAGGTGCATTTTTACTGTTCACATATTTGCAATCTGCAGCAAAAGGTGCAAATGTTTTTGAGGTGACCCCCCTCAAATTAAAAATTGCTGTAGCGTGAAAACGAAAAGAGGTACAGAGCTCAATTTTTCAGAATTTCAGTTTCTCATGAATATCTTTCAATACACCAAAAAAGAAAGAAATCCATGAGGTGATGGTGACTCAATTTGTTGAATTGGCATGGAATGCAGTATATATTTTTTAAGATGAAATCTCGAACCGATTTTGGTAATGTTGGATGGTTTGAAGGTTTTTTTTCAATAAAAACAGACATTTCTGATGCACTATCATGTTGATTTGTATATAAAAATATGGTTTAAATAGTCACAGATTGACAAATTTAATCAATTTTTTAGCATAATTTTGGTCCAAATTTTGGTAATAAAATAGGGCTCCACAAAATTTGAATAAGATATCTTATCAACCCCATTTCTTTTTTATTATGCAGGAAATGACACCATATTTGCTATCATCATCAACTATATATCAGTACACTGCAGAACGAAGCCTCAACATGTTTCCATATACTGGATTAAGGCCTACCCTTCCATGCTGGCCTAGTGCAGGTTGGAAGGGACTCTGGTACCTAGAGTGATGAGTGCAGGTAACAGACCCGGGATGATCCCCTACTCTTATCGATGAGGTTTACAACTTTTTATGTGCTCAGGATTGACTCATCTGATTCACAGGACCAACAGCTTTACATGACTCTCCGACCCATGAGGCGCCAGGCACCATTGCATACACCTGCACATTATACGCAATGGGTGGGAGCGAGGAGTAATTCCATAATCACACTTATGCGAGTATGCAATTTCTGACTTTTTTTTGGACCAAATTTGGGCATGGTCTCATTAATTATTCATGAGCTCATTAGCATATAATTAGCATAACAATTTAAATTATGAAAACAAATTATGATCAATTTTTAATCCTTAGTCCATACCCTTTCCAGTGATATATGATAAGTGATACTTATTCGCTTCTATGGGGTTAGACAAAATGAGATTGCAGATGACGTTGACAATACACCGAAAAATGGCCAAAACTGGGTGAGTGGAATAGGGTTCAAATTCAACAGGGACATTTTTTATGTATCACAATAATAGCTTTTAAAATCACTAGTGGGAGGTCCGCGCTTCGCGCGGGGTCCCGCTAAATGAGTAAATGGGAGCGATCACTGAAATGGAAGCGATCACTGAAACAGAAGCGATCACTGTTACAGTTGCAACTCCTCAAAACTCCTGTATAGTTCCGGTCATCTTGTAGTTTATGAATCCTCCTCCATCGAATCAAAACATACCGTATTCTAAACTTTTTTATACCTCAAGTTATCAAGTTATTTTTCGTCATATCCTGTAGCTCATGTAGTTCCGTTATTTTTAAATAGTACGCCAATATTTCATTCCGTAAACTTGTTTTTAACCTTTTTTCTCTATATTAATCCACGTGTGCTAACCCATATTTCCCGTTATATAGACCGTCTTTTTTGGGCGAGGGTAGCCTACGGGCTACCCGCTCTATTCGCTTGGGTTTTGACCTACTTTTCAACTAGCAGTGTTGCAGAAAAATATTCGTGCAGTTTATATCCTCTAAAATCTACAGTAGTAATTAGTTTGAAAATGGTGTGCATTTTAAGTCATATGAGAGGTACTCAATAAGATAGGACAAGCGAAAACATGAACGTACAGTTACAAAATGATATTGATGTTCAAAAGAGTTAGAAAACAAAGCGAACACACTTCCACACATGCTTACCGTCGTGAGCGGATTGCAATAAAAACACGACGGGTAAACATAAAAAAAAAACAAATATTAGAGGGCGTAACAGGCAACAGCATTTTTGAAGTGCGGCCAAGAAATCCCAAATTTAGGACAGGCCATTGGCTTCTACCACCGTAAAAAACGAAATATTGACGAAAAAATTATGAAATTAGTATATATGTTGTCAAGGAAATTTTATTTGTCATTTTTTACAGTTATTGCCTGATAACCGCGTTTAAATCGTGACGAGTGCATTGAATTACCGGAATGCTTAAAGGGGGATGGCCCGATATAAGGATATGAAGTTTTGATTCTTGAGACATCGGCCTTACCCCAAAACCCCATCGTAATGTTTGCACCAACATTTCAAACCATTTGGCTGTGGAGAACTAAAAACGTGATTTTGTAAGCCCATAGAGTACTGTGTAAAATTAATATTGGTCGACAAAATGGTGGCACATTTTCGCTCATAACTTCCAACCAAATATCCTTTTAGCCTAATTTTCCAGGGGTTAAATGAGGAAAATAGTAGCTTTCTTCTGATACCAAAATGTTGAACTCTTCTGGTAAAATCTGGGCGGCTGGGAACGAGGGCTGGCTATTTAGCGATCGGGCCATACCATTGGTAATAAAGGGCTAATGTACCCCTTTGTAAACAAGGGTACTATGCTGTGGACTAGGGGTACTATGCTGGTGGTTGGATCACGAAAGGCCATTTAAAAAATGAACCAGAGGAGATTTTTTAGGATAGAATTTCTCTAAAATTTCACTGGATCAGTTGTAGACCACCTTACCGGGAGACTAACATTTCGAAGGTTTATTGACAAAAGGTTGGCAAAAGAAAACTGAAACCTGGTTGGCTGAAACTGCATGCCTATAGTAATTGTTCCCATAGGAACAATGCTCTGTTGTGCACGACAGAACTACTAAATCATCATCTTAATTACATAAGACGGAGTATTCAGCTTATTCACTTAGGTGCATCTAAAACATTGGTAGCATTTCACATATGTAAAAAAAAAAAACGGGGTTCGAGAAAAATTGGGGCGCTTCTTTCTGGAAATATCTCATGTTTCTTTAACGCTCTTAAGAATGTTTTCATTTTGATGTTATGAATATTAACGTTTCAAAATATTTTCACTATCCAATCGGTTGGCCTTGATTTAATGCTTTTAGGTAAGGGAGGCAGAGGAAACATGAATGGCAGGATTTGATGGATCAGCCACCTTTAATGCGGTTCTTAATTTTTTGCTGATTACGTTGATTGATCATGACGAAATAGAATACAACTCATTACTATTATATTTAGGACAGGTTGAAAAAGTGCATTACTTATTAAAATTATTTACAGTGATGGCAGTAAGTTTTAATTATGGTTGCCAAAAATGATCTGCGTAAGTATATGATGTAAACTATTTGTGGTCACCCAGGCTTTCTTGTTTATTGGGTTTTTGCCAATGAAACCAACATTTGTCCGGGGTGTGTGACCTTTGACCTCAGACTGTTCTTTGCTCAGGTTGGCGGTCCTTTTGGCATTTAACGGCATTTTATGCAAATTGACCTCTGCAGATGACTTTGATTTTTTTGGGTCACCCTGGAACTCTGATTAAGAAACCTCAGGGTGTGGTTTCTACCTGTATGCCAACACCGCTCCATAGGTCAACAGTGCGTCCAAACGCCATGTCGGACAGACAAGATCTCATTTTTTAGTATTAGTGATGGTTTTTTTTTTTAGTGCATTTACCAAGTGTGTGAACTTTACCTAGATGCGGGTTGTGACCTTGATTCATTTTTTAGTAGTTAGTATAGAAGATTCAATTACACATTCTTTATAAAATGTGATATTTACGATTCAATACGGTGGAATTACAGGTAAGATGTCATGAAAGTAACGAATGTTGTAAGTAGTTGTATATGAATTGAAATAGTTGCAATGGCGTGGATGAACATTTTTGAAAAAATTTTGAAAAAAATTTAAGTCTTTGGGTGACAGGAAGTAAAATTTAAGAAAATAAAATGAGTCATTGGGTGACAATGCTGATGAACGGGGGAGCTTTACATTTTGGGAAGGCTTTATAATATTTAAAACAAAATGTTATTGGATCAAGGTGGTAACGTGTGTGAAATCCTGTAATAATACTTTACGTCCGTCAGTATATGCAAAGTATCCGGAATTGCTTCTTCCAGTTCTGCTGGTGAGTCTGCAGTGGTCAATCTTGTGGTGGGTAAGTATAGGCGTTGATTGGTTTTCCCGAATAAGGTATAGTATGTTTAAAAACCGTAAATGTAAGAGGGATATGAAGCCCCTATTCACTCTGTGTTAAATATTTACGTTCATGTATGCCTCGGCTAAGTATGTGCAAAAAGTCACATAAGTCAACTTGCAAAAACTCCCACAAAATGTCATCTTATTTATCCCTTCCCATACCTTTTACATGGATATTTCCTCTTGACTCGCCCTTTCCTTTTTAAAGGAATTTTTATTCCTTATAACTCCTGAAACTCCGGTAGAAATTTTTTGTCATCCTGCAGTTTATGACTTCCACGTCACAGCATCCCATAATCTTGCCTTTTCCCTTTTTCATATTATAAACTCAAGTACTCGTTGTACTCCCGTATAACATTTCCGTCATCCTGCAGTCGCCTGTTAATTGCGTACTGCATATAGCGTCTCATGCGTAACACGCCCGTCGCAACATGCAATGCGTACTCGCTTGTAATTAGTAACGGTGCTAAACAAATGTTTAATTTGCTTAGCAACCGGACACATTTTCGCTGATTTTTCAGCCATTTCTGAACCAATTTCGTCCGAATATAGTTTAGAACACCCGCTGGGTATACACTAATCCTTCGTGTAATATCAGGCACGGATCCAGGGAGGGGCGGAGGGGACGCGCGCCTCCCGGTAATTCTGCAAATTCTTGCAAAATCAGCCCATTTTGAGCTACTTTGGACCAGTTACAGCCTTTCAGCCCCCCGGTAATTTTGAAATTTTTCAAATCCTGGATGCGCCATTGATATGGATGGAAACTGACAGAGCCTTCGGCGAAGATACACACATACAACATTCGGCAAATTATTAAATTATAGTATTGATGTAAAAAAGAAGAGATTTTTTATAATCTGATATGGTTGCCCCAGTATCCAAATATTGCCAATCGACATGCAGATTTGGCCCATTTATGCAGCAAAATTACACTCTGGCATTTTCTGTCCGTTTAACATCTTGAAATTCTACTACAGTGGCTGGGGAAAACTGTGATGCCCAAATTTGGGCATGGGACTAAAGGGCACAAACAGAAGTTTTCAAATGGCCACCAAAATGTCAGAACATGCCCTATATTACCTAAAAACAGCTCTATCTGAGTTTAACTATGAAATCAATGGTGGGATTTTAATACCTTAATTATTGTGTAATGCTTTTCCAATAATTAGAATTTATGATAGGTATCCTTGGGGGCGATTTTTCAAAATGGCGGCCAAAATTCAATATGCCTGTTTGGGACCGTTATCAATAAATTATAATAAGTAAATGCGTTACACTGCTTTCCACAAAAAATATCCGTGTAGGTAAACTGTATAATAGAGGTGGGCCTGCCATTTCGATCCTAGCAGGATCTTCATAAAGGCAAACTGACAAAACAACAGATAAGACAAACCATTTATGGGCCAATGCACGGAAGGTCAAAAGGTCAAAACCACTGGACTGCGAAAACCAGCAGCGAGTGGAGGGCAAGCAAAGCGTTGCTCCACGCGTGCACGGCTTGTGACCATTACGATACTGCATGTCAAGTTACAATAGCGCTGAAATACCTTACCTGTAAAAACTTGCCTTAAATCACGTCGACAATGGTGAAATTTGTTGTGTGCACGGCTGGGGCATAGCTGCCAACAGAGAGAAAGTCAAGTGCAATAAGCAGGAGGACTCCAATGTTGCAAAAGTTCAGAGTTCGATCGAGCAAAGGAATTCGGCTCAGTGAAATGGTTGTTTGATATTATACCGATCTATACTGCTGTAATTGTAATCAAGGTTCCGTTAGTAGAACTAACGGCGTGTGCATCATCCGTGCGGTAAAAAATATCACTAGATAATGTACATTTGGATCGAATACGTTGGCTCAACTCATATTTATAGTGATCTATATCTTATTTCCTCGAATAACCGGAGAGTTCTGGATTGTTATTGGGGGTTGTAGATTTTACTTCATATAAACATCCGTTTTTGAAAACGATGATATGCTTCTGTTGACTTAAGCGCCGAAGTTTGTAGCAGTAAAATGACTCGGCGATTCGAACACGGTAAGCCCTAATATACAATGAGCGCTGAGATCGGGAGAGGTGGTTCTTTCTGGCTTAAACTCCATTCTGGGCACAAGATAGGGGTCACCCGATATACGAGATTTTAGTTACATATCTGATTTCTGTTGATGTAAATTTATCCGTTTGCTCCGATAATTGACTTTTGCGGAGAAGAAATTCCGCGAGTCAGAAGTAGGATTCGATATTCGACACTACACAGCGACAGCTCCAAACACGGCTTTGTTTGCCCATCCAACTCCTTAGCGTAGCAAACATCGAGATCGATCGAGTGTTGTTGACTTTGCACCGTGCAAGGGCCCTATACAAACAAGGAACAACAGACAGGAACCTAGCTCAGGGAGGGGTGATGGGTTAAGGAAATGGGAGAGAAGCTGAAATGAGAAAAAGCAGAAACAATGGAAATAATGAACAAAGTTATGTGACGACAACCCAGAAATCAGTGGGGCATGGAGAGAAGTGGAGCACGGGTGAGTGAGGATAAGGGACTGGGAGAGCTGCTGAAGAAAAGGAGAAAATCAGAGTTAATGAACAAAGGGATGGGTGATGAAAAGGACCAGAAAATCAGTGGTGGGTCAATGGACAGGTCGGAGCTGAAAGAGAACAATGGGATGAAGAGTAGATAAGGCGCGGGAGAGGAGACAATGATTAAAGGATGGGCAAAGGAAAGACATAGAAATGAGAAACTGAAAGAAGAAAAAAAAAAGAGGGGGGTGGATTGAAAATGGAAGGGGAACACAATAACAAAGCTTAAGATAACATATAACAAACAATGCATAATATAACACATCACCAAAACAAAGCATCGTTCGTTCGTAGCGTGCAGTGCCAAATCAAAGTGGAAGATCCATCTTTAAACCAGATGATAGTTTCTCATCAAGGTTGATCCGGCCTGGCCTTCTTTTGGGGAATTGTAAACCTCCCAGTCATCATGATGTGGCTATGGCTTTGGCATCTCCACAATCGCAGTTTGGTGATGGTTCTCTCCAATCTTGTGAAGGAAGTTCTTTGACGACAACGCAAGTCTGAGTCTTTTGATGGTTGACCAAAGCTTTCCTATCAAGGTCACAGCCTTTGGGATTGCTAGATGGGGATGTCCACAAAATGCTTTAGGTTCAAAGTAGGGATGACCATGCTCAACCATCTGTCTTGATCCAAGGATGAGCATCGGGATACTGCCGTTGACTGCAGTGTCATGGATGGGTAGCAAAGTGATTCCGTGGAATTATCTGATCATCAAAGGGTGTTGGTGGTGGGTTTAGCGGACTACAGGTTTAATTCAAATTTCTTGGCGAGAGTTGATCGTCTGAAGGTTCCTCCTGGGTTGCAGGAGCTAGGCCAGACAGAATTGGAAGTATTTATACAGGCGTCGCCAAAAGGCAACCACAACAAGTCTCATTGCATCATCAGAACGACCTCATTTAGTGCAAGGTACGCTGTGACTCAATACTGTGTGCAGCGTAATCAGCAGTGGAGTATGCCAACGGCAGACAGTTTGATGTTAGTAAAGGGGTCAAAGGATGCCTACCCCATCAGTTCGCGAGCCTTCTGGGAGGGTTGACACGAGACTGCCCGTCTTGGCAGCGACGGCTGGTGTTGGTGATGAAAAGTAAGTTGCGGGTCATTGGGACGGCCAGTACTTCGGTTGTTGGGTATGTGACAGTTTTCTCCATCTAGAGTGATGTGGTTTAGTTATCTTTTGCGCATCGATTTGCAAGGTTGGAAAACAGAGCTGACGGTCATGGGTTTGTGGGTTCAAGTGAAAGCGGTTGGAAGAATTGGCTTACCGTGATTAGTCTTTCTGCAACACGGTTTTCTAAGGACTCAAAAGGAATAAGCCGCTATTCAAGGCCGTGTCGCGTCGGCGTAGGAGTTTTTTTTTTTTTTTTACTGCGAACAATCTCCCTTTGGCATATAGACGTAGATGTTGAAGAAAGACGGGTGCCAGGAAAGAAACCTGTGGGACCCATTCCGAAGTTTGCGCTTTCTACTACGTTGCCCATTTGATGTCTCAAGGACGAAGATCTGTTCTTGGTATGAGCAGGCCTAATGAACTTGACAGTGACCTCAGGGAAGATTTTGTTAGCTTGAGGTGGTTAGAGACACTCGGTGCCAGACTGACTGTTAGCGTACGCAGCAGTTAGATGTATGAAGACTGCTCCAAAACTTCTGCTTCTTCTGGAAGGCTGTCTCAATGTCAGTAACTAGTCTTGCTATCTGCTCAGTTGTTGATTAACCTTTTCGAAATCCAGTTGGGTGCGGCGGAATTCTGCAGCGACAGTATCATTGATCCTGCGGAGTATCAGTCGCTCAAGCAGCTTATAGATTGTGAGGTAGTAGCGAGATGGGTCTGTAACTCTTGGGGGTTATTTGTGGTTTCTGGGCTTAAGGATGCAATGACTTTGAAGTCTTCCATTGGAGGGCATAGTGGTGTTCCAGCAAGTAGAAAGGAAAGATTTGCGAGCCATCGCACAGCTCTGGGTTGCAATATCTTCAAGAATCGGGATGGGTTGTCATTACCAGGAGCCTTTCCCAGTCTGAGATACTTTAATTGTTCGGTGATCTCAAGGAGGTGAATGGTTAGGACATGGGCTTGACGGTGGAGAGGTTAGTAGAAGCTGTTTAATCTGCATTAACAGCACGAGAAGTGGGGCTTCCGCCTGTGGAGTGTGGTCATGCCATTTTCCATTGTTAACAAGTACTGAAGAGATGGAGTGCAGAAGAGAGACAGGGGACACTGCTTAACTGGACAGCTACGCCAGGTGAGCTGTTAGATGTGTTCAGGCCTTGCGGATTGAGTGGGTAAAGTTGATATTGGATATTCCTCCTCAATCTGCGTGAGTCTCTTTTGGCCAAGCAGATTCCAGTAGCTGGTTCCCTTTGCTATTTCTCCAGTAGCGCAGTTGGTATCATTCAATACGCTTTGTATAACTCGTCGAATTCCTTGGTCACAACAGGGGGTGTAGGGATACCTTAACTGCCTCTTGGAGGGAAAACATTTAGCGCTTGGGCTGGAGCATTAGAGCAGGAAGACAGGTCCGAATATGCATCGTTGATGTTAGATGAAGCGGGATCTGGCAGGTGGATAGCAGTTGCTGGTGGAGTTGTTTGAACTGGGACCAGGTTGGATTTCCTGAAATGCCATATCTTTCTTGTAGAGGTGGAGATCGTGAATTGAGGTCACTGGTGACCAGGGAAGGGCAATGACTGAGTAGGAAATCTAGGGGGACGGATTCTGGAGCAGCAGCGGGGATCGGATGTCGCTGGGAATGTACAGGTGGGACAGGTCAAGGTCCATGACTGTAGAATAGAGGAGGTGGATTACCTTATGTCACAACAGCAGTTGGAGTCTTGGCTTCAATCCATTCACGAGCCGCTTTGCCATTCGTGTCAGTATTGGAGTATCCCCATGATGTATTTCTACAGTTGAAATCTCCGCAGACGAAGGCGCTCCGCTGACATACTGGAAAGGTGAGTTGAGTCTGCCTCAGCTGGGGTGGCTATAGATGTTGGTGAAGTGGGTTACAACTTGCATTCAAAATTGATCACTGGGATCGGGACATTCATTGAAGATTGCAGGTTGATCCATGAGATGCCATTGATTCAATAGGAAGACGATTCCCATGCTTGTGGCGAATAAGGCAAATAAGGTCAAAAACTTAAAGTTGCAGTTTCTATTAGATCGAAGTGAGTGTCTTGGAGGCGGATGGGATGGATTGATATTCCACTCCGTTTGTGCTTTTTTTCCCCCCCCCCCCCCCACTGCGGAGCTTTAAGATGATGTCACGCTTAGCATGGGTTGGCAGACTCTCACGTTCAGCTGCAGGATTACAAAACTTGGTCCTTGCCATAAGGAAAGTTCCTCTGTGAGTAGCTCGGCCGCTTAGAAATTGAGGGTGGTCTTCAAGATTGTTGACACAGTGGTGTTTTAAAACACGAAGTTTGGACTTAAGTTGTTAAGTTGTTGAATCAGTAGACACAAAGGTGATGTAACTGAACAGGCCGCCGCGAGAAGGTTCCAACCATGACCGCAAATGATTAATAATAAAATAATAAAATATAGGACAAGGAAATCAAAAGCCTAAATAAAAAAACAGGAAAAAATGGCAATGATAAGCATTGGGTAAAAAGGTACAGAGAACAGAGAAACCTGAAAAAAAGAAAGCTGAAAAAAAGGGTGTTTTTAGGGTAATATGGTGCATCCCCTCCAATAAGGGCCTAAGTCAGTTCCCGTCCGGGATGTTGAGACCATGGGGGCTGGATGGTGAGTAGACGCTTCATCCACCACCTTTCTTGCTGAGACGGACAGTTGTCGGGGCAGGCCAGAGATCGAACCTGTAGGTCTATCTCAGAAAATAGTGGGTTAGGTTTGAAGTGCTGACCCACCAGTGTTTCTTCCAACTTGTTTGGTGTGACTGTGGACCACAGGGCAATAGACGGTCATCTTCAGAGGAGTCTGGTTTCCCCAACATACTGGCCTCCACACACTATGCAGAAATAAGATAAATGCATTATGAAGTACAAAGGTGATGTTGCCTCTTGGTCTGAGTTTTCCTATTTAATAAGAAATAGAAGCTTAGTTCAATTCACCCAACAATTGTAACAATGTGTGTCAAACTTTTTTGAACTTCAGAGTACACTTCATTGTACACTGAATAACTTTTTTAAGTATAGTAGCGCAGTTAGTTCATATGTCATTTATATTTCCCCCACAGACCACTGCTGCCGCTGATAATGTCAGAAAGAATATTCTTTAATTTATCTCCGTTACATAGAGATCCCACCCATTCACCAAAAAATAGGGACGCGGTCCCAAAATAGGTTTAGATTAAATGTGGTCATGAATAACAGAGAAATGTAACTGACCCTAAGTGACATCTGAATGATCCTTGACCTTCCATCTGTGCTCTGCACACATAAGCCCATTGTCTCAATGGCTAAGCATACATGTACTGCTGTGATCCATCACGGATAAAAAAGCTAGTAAGTTGAAAAAAAGTGTAAACAAAAGGTGTCTACTAGAGCAATAAAAGGACCATAAGGACCACCTGACTGACCTTTGACCTCCTCGCCTGTGACCCCACATAAGAAACCTTGTCTCAATTATAGCATACCAAGAGTATTAACTTGATCCATCACTGCACTAAAAGTTTACAGAAATTAAAAAAGTATCAACCAAAAGGGTGTTGTTGTTTAACATACAAGGACACACACACTGACACACAACATTCATGCCGACTTAAGATCCTTCCGATTGCATCGGACGACCTAAAGATTAATCAGTAGTTACACAAAATGTTTTAATCAATTTTGATGCAATGTTACATACCTTTACTGTGAAAAAACACCCAAATCTCTGTGAAACCATAGCAAAAAAATACGGCAAGAAACTGCGTAACCCCCCATGGCCACGATGGCAGTCCTGAAACTGACCTCGTGACCTGTGACCTTGGTCCATGACCTTGAATCATCCACATATGAAGGAAACCCCTATGACAACTCGTAACCCAAGTCTGGTGAATCGGACTTTAACTTTTCAAAGGAGACGCAAAAAAACAACACAAACCTAACAAAACCGTAACCAAACTGGGGAACAACACATACATACACATACGACATTCGCCACCCTCGCAATATCCCCTCTGCTGTTCAAGCAAGGGGGATAAAATGAGGTGATAGGTCACAAAACCGCAGCATCAATGAGGCAGTGGCCTATAATAGCTTTATTAAAGCTAATTTTCGCTCCAACATCCAAACAAACAGGGGAAATGAGGAAAATAGCTTTCAACTGATTCAAGTTTGACCACATTTGGTCAAATTTGGGTCCCTGGGATGGGCTATCAGTGATCAGTTTATGGACCTCTAAGAAGCTGATGTAGTTCTTGATGAACATCATATTAAGTTTGTAACATGTTGAAATTGTTTGAATGAAGGTGTTATCCACGTGGTATATTACATAAGTGACAACAATATTTTGGCAAACAACTCTGCTGCTGTCTTTACTAGAAAATTAGCGTTGTTTACTTAAGTGGATATGAAACAGGATAGATTACAGGGGCCAGACAGTCAAACAATAGATCGTCTTTTAAAAAGGAATTAACTTAGACTTGGGTTTGAACAAGGTTAGTCCTACATAAGTGGACATTTTGGCTTCTAGCATATTTACAAGGTAATTAAGGGTGGAAAATCCCTAGATGACCCAATTCGGCAATCTTGTGAGGGAATTTACTCATGTTATTTCAAAATGGAGAGCCATTATGAATGAAAAAGTGGCTGATGTAGGATTAACTTTGCTTTAGTCCCAGGTTAATGTTACTCTTTTTTGAGAATACAGGCAAATATCTTTATTCTCTAAATATATGTCATTTCCAAGCTTGAGATGAATGGTTTAGATCAATTGGTTGAGTTTTTGGATTGCATCACCAATAATTTTGAAGACTAATACGTTATATAATGAGCACTAAATCATAATTGTTGGAGTATGCAAGGTATGACAAGAAAATGGAACATAAACCATAAATATGTGACAAAATCAACATCTTTTTTTTTTTGGTGGCAACATAAAAAACATCGCGTCGTTCGACCGCTAGTGTCCACTGCCATGTCAGTTGTGATGGGGCCAGGTACATGAGGTCACCTGTGAATGAGGTAACGGCACGGGGAATAGGAGGGAAGCGATCTTGGTGGCGGTTGACAGAGGTCATCAAGGGTAACATGGGTCACGAGTCACCTCACCGAGGGGCTCGGTGGATTTTTTTAATCCTTATAATGCAAATACATTTGGTGTAAATTCTAAACCACAATTTGACTGATTTCAAATTTAATTAAAAAAAAAACCCCCTTATTTTACAAAGTTCCCCACATTTTCCAGAGGTTGAGTCAGCACCCTTCAAACTAAGAAAAAACATTTCAAACCTTCTCCCGAAACTTGTAGAATGGGATTCTGATTATAACCCTACTATAAATGTTTACTGCATGAAAACGGAAAATCGACTTCATGTCTAACTCACAGGACATACCGACCAGAGTATCCCATGTGCTCTGCAATTCTTACAGACAACACAAAAACATTTGACCTGCCAGAGTCTTCTTAAATAAAGCGGTACTGTAAAACAAGTTATTTCGTGGCAACTTTTTTCTGCGAATTGCCAATCACCCACCATTTTCGCGGCAATTTAATTTCGAATCTAACATTTTTAGATTTTTACGCACATAAAGGCTTCCGTATTTTGTACCCCGTATCAACTGGAAAAGGTGTACTGCACTTTATTAAGCCTAGTTCTGGGCTATTCTATGCTGCTTTTTGACCACAATTATTACTCTAGTGGTTGTAGTGGTCTCCATCGTTTAAAAAACCCCTGATTAATTGTTCGGTATTTACGCAACATGCAACAACCAGGACAGTTGCGTTATACAAATTTGATATATTTTAAGTTCCATGCATTCCGGTAAACATTGCAGATCATCGGTTCATCCAAGCCGCACCTGCAATTGTGATTGGATGGCAGAGCACACACCTCGAAAGTAGCCGCTGTGGATACAAGGGACACACCCCCATTCGCCACACGAGGGGAAAAACACTCGGGGCTTTTACCGTGGGAGATCGCACATACAGCAATGGCAATGCATGGAATGAATGCTGAGCAGTAATGGCACAGAGTGCTAAAACACAAAAATTTTTAACTATAATTCTGAAGTTATGAATCAACCAAATAGCAATTCAATTCTCGCATATTGATTCAATGAAACCTTCATGTTTGCGATGGTGCGTGGATTGATTGTGCTGCCAGAAATTAACCAAAAATACGATGTCGATGGGATGGGTAAAAAACAACAAAATCAAATGAAGAAGAATCTGGCGAAACAGAACTCAACTCGCATGACTCGTGCGATAGTGGCAAGCAGGCAGAAATTTTGAAATACTGTAGCTTTCAATTACGTGATCCTCTACTTATTAGCCTAAATTCACAGGACCAGTTTGAATGTTATGCAATGATTTTCAAGAGACTTAGTATATCACACGGGTTTCAATTAGAGGGGGTTGGAGATCGAAAATCTGGATCGCTTGGGCCAAGGTATGTGTTTCATGAATATTATTTGTACCTTATGCGACACGACGCCAGGGGAGATGAATTAGATTTCATTCAAGAGAAGTTACAAGTTTGGGAAAACCCAATGAGTGAACAGCGATGAGCTTTAAATTTGAATATTTAATTAGCACAATCTCTATGGTGGGAATCTTGAATGGATCAAAATTGGATATTTTGAGGGATCTAATCATGAAAACTTATATCATAAAGTGACCTTGATAATACTGATATAAATAAGATACACAACACACGCATTTTTGGC
>JAMKCH010028785.1:0-33769 GCA_023653785.1 Ophioderma brevispina | reverse complement strand
AAATGGCCGCCAAAATAAAAAAAAAATATCTTTATCAAGATCAAAGACGTATTGTTAAAATGAACTTGAACATTATGACGGAATTTGTCTGCCATTACCACGATTAAAAGACTGTTAAATACAAATATATTAAAAATATAAACAAACAACAACGAGACCTAGAAAAATATAAAATACATGCAGAATGAA
Organism: Ophioderma brevispina; assembly: GCA_023653785.1. Taxonomy (NCBI): domain Eukaryota; kingdom Metazoa; phylum Echinodermata; class Ophiuroidea; order Amphilepidida; family Ophiodermatidae; genus Ophioderma; species Ophioderma brevispina. Next base: position 33,580 of record JAMKCH010028785.1, on the reverse strand, counting down.
CCAGATTGATACACCTTAACCATTTTAAATGTTATTGGGGAAATAAATATTTTATGGAATAAATGGGACGTCAAAAGTGCACGGCATCCACAAGGAAAAACGCGTAACGTCCTCCACGGTGTTAACACTTCCTTGCAAGATATAGCCTACACTTTATGCACATGCACACACATACACACTCGCACTCGCATTTTTGCGCACACAGGTATGTACGCGCATAAGTACACACACACACACTTTCACACGTGCACACACCCCGCATATGAAGCTATTTGAGGTAAACAAAGAATGCGTTTTCATACCACGCGATGGTCATACTTCAGGAAATTATGTCGGACAATTTCCGCAACATTTTCTTCCATAACAGATACGTGATTATCTCGATCTGGGCGGCTCTGTTCATGCCAGAATCCGATAACGTGTCCCAATTCGTGAACCATGGTTCCAAGGGTTTCACATCCTGGTCCAATGGAGACGAGTTGCTTTTCACCCCTGTATCCGACAAGAGAACAGCATCTGTGGAAACAAATATAGAATTATTTTACTGGCTACAACATGTGAAATGAAAATTTCAGCAACATTTTTGCACAACTAAGGTTAACTTATGACTAGGTCATTGCAGAACTTTATTTGGATACAAAGCCAATTAATGAATACTACTCTTTTTCCATAAATTGCGCAATATGTCTATTTGAATATTGTTGCTTTTCTTCGTTAGCAAAAAATGTAGATACTGCGTTTTTATAACCTTAAAAAACGTGGATATTAACCATCAACTCCAGCTAACTCCGATATTTCAAGTACATGTATGATAAGATAATGACGTAGCCCAGTGCATTCTCGTATTCGGATATATCATGACCTCTGCACTGCGGCGAGACTCTTATCTGTCATACACTTCGAAAAGAATAATATCAAAAGTAATACATTAACATTAATAATTAACGTAATTTATGGCTTTTGGGGTAATTAAAAAATAATTAAAAAACAAGTATGTTTTCAAAGTTATGCTCCATCGAATGGTACTTGTTAAGAGTTGATTGGTTTGGTAACGGTAACTGTTGATTCAGTGGTTTGTTTTGAAGATGTTCAATGAGACTCGATCTAAGAGTGTCTCAACTAATAAACCAACCAACAGATCCTTGTATGAAACTCACCCATCACTTGACACAAAGTGCACATATCCCGTTTGGTTTTTGCGTGGTACGAACCGTAGACATGTGTACTGCTCCCAGTGCCGCATGCTCTGTATCAACATATCTTTGGTTTTGTCTATAACGATACAATAATACTCTCTGAATTAAAAAAAAATGAAATGTTTACTCTACGAAAGAGTGTCGAAAAATTCTCTCAAAAGAGTGAAAATCACTCAAAAAGGTAAAATTTCACTTCAAAAGAATGAAATTTCGCCCTTATTTGCGAAAGAAGCGAGATTCCAAGATAGATTGTGTAAAAGTAAAAATACTTAATTGTATAATTTGTATACTGTTTGGTAGATCTGAGCAGTGACCAGGGTTTAGTTATAAATTTTGCTACCACTTTGTGCTCAAAAATGCACAGTCTGCTGTTGTCCTTGTAGGTAAAAGAGCTGGGAATCAAAGTTATCCCCAATGGACTTGGCGACAGACGGAATTGCAGAATAGTTTTCTACAGTCTGGAACTGATATACTGCAGAATATTAAGTATCGTCAAGGGACCTATAGCTGTTGGCTTTAAACATACGAAACATGGCTGAAAACCATCATTAAGCATTTGTTATGTAATTTTTAAAAATCAGATTATTTGCGCACAAGGCTCGTTTGTTTTTGTTTTACGGGTCTTTCTGAGCTTAGCATCCACGTGATACCGCAAAAATATACTTACTATCAAATACGGCATCAATTTGATACGGGATGGTTCTGTCCGGCCACAAACGACTTCTCAGAGCGGTAGCGCCGCGTCGAACCCTAGCCAATTTCTCTTGTTTTTGACGGGTACTCCGATGAAGACGAATTCTTTGCACTTTTTTACTTCTGAAGACGTGTTGATCATAATCATCCGCATCGATATCTTTTTGAGATAAAATGCTCCTTTCATTCCTTTCTTGTGGAAGTCCATGAACTGCTATAAACCACTCATCTGCTATGATGTCATCTTGATATATATCTTTGAATAGAAACATAAAATTTTACAAGATTTTGGTAACTTTGTGCAAACTTTTGTGCAAGCTGTTGTATAGTCCTCCAGTTCCACTTGCATGCAGTAAACATAAACATTGTGGACATGAAGACAGATGCTCGGAATTATTGTACAAGATAGCTAGATTTTGTGTGATGCCTTTTAAATAGTATTACATTCTTTTTATGATATTTTAAAGAAACTAAACTTTACTTGGGAAAATTTAGTCCGAACTACTCATATTCAACGTGGTGCTAGCAGTTGTAGATTTTGCAAACATCGTTGTTACCATAACTGTTACTGAGCCTAATTGAGACAAGGCCATTGAGGTCATATGCTTTCGGAATAAACATGCTAACCACAGATACTTCTGACGGAAGCAAAACCGTTGCAGATTTACACAAAACTCGCCAACATTGTCTGACTTTCTCAGTACATTACTTGCGGTAATGCTTGCATGCATCGCCGTCGTTACCATGGTTACCATACCGACTGTAACCTCTGAGTTCAACAGACATAGGTTTATAATAACCATTCCTATTTTTTTCCAGATTAATTTATATACAAGTAGGCATAACTCAGAGCAGGCTCAAAGCAACCGCGGCGTAACCGTTTGCACTACGCGTGCCGATTGGTTGAAAGTTTCGGATGTCTTGAGGGCGCCATAACGCCTCCTTTGCAGCAGGCGGTGGCGGTCAAGAAATCCAAAATTCAGACGTTGCCATTGGTTTAGCACGTAAACCCGAAATATTGACGAAAAATCCCAATTTTTTTTTTAATGTTAACAAGTAGTATTTCATTATTCCAAACCCGTTGGAGTCGGAAGAATCGACTCCACTCTAAGGGGTATTTTTTATATTTGCTATATGCATAACGGACGAGGACGATGTCATCTGGTAGGCCATATGGGAACACTCGGACGTCCGACCTGCACCAAATAAATTCGTTTGTGAATTGCACTCAGTATCTAATCTCTTTTGATTAATTTGGGTGCGTGGCTATAATTGAAATGAGGCTGTTCGCCACGTCGCCTGTTTTGCAGTTATTTCAGGATATTGGCAATCAGGAATCGATAACACCCCTGTTTTTCTGCCACCTTGTCAAGCAATTATTTGTAACCAAAAGAAATATGCAATTTCAATCCTTTTTCGTCAGAAGACCACGCTTAGAGAATTCAATTTGAAGAAAGGAAATTATTTGCTTTCTTGAATAATGATATGAGGTTCATTATAAGTATACATGGATTGAAAATGCCATGTGGTAAACAAGACCTGTGAATTTCTTAAATTATTTTGTTTATGTAACAAGATATTTCTTAGTGAAACTGCAGTATTTCTTATCGAACACGTCCATAAAGTAAATATGCAATTTAACCTTTCGTCAGAGGACCGCTTATAGAGAATTCCAATTTGAAGAAAGTAAAATATTTTCTTTCTTGAAAATGATCTAGTTCATATAAGTATGGAATGTCAAATGCATAGTACATTGTAGAATGTAATTTTTCTTGTTTCAAAATATAAATATTTGCATACGGTCAAATGTCTTTCATGCAGGAACTGAAATCGTTTAATCTTTGTTTGCTGCTCGCGTGTGTTGCTGCGATAAATTATCCCCATTACGTACTTCCCATTTATTTGTATACTGAAATCTCGCCGTGCAAGAGGAAATCGTGTTCAAAAGGTCGGCCTGGGGGTCGATTTTGCAAGAAACAAAAGTCTATCTAGATTATGCTTGCATTGTGCAGCCAAGGCGAATTTCCGCGTTGATTTCCGTAGTAAATTTTGGCATTAGGAGAACAACCTGTATCAAACAGGAATATCCACATAAATAGTCCAAAAACGCTCCCAACAAGGAATGTTGTAAATTGCTGGTCCTTAGTTTATAAAAGCAAGTAATTGACTGAAAGTTTGTGTAAAATTACATATATTTTTGTCCACTTATATAGCCAAGTTTGCAACACATTAGTAGGCTTTAGATTCAGATTGACATTTTAAAATCGTTTATCTTAAATTTTATTTTTTGTTTCAGGTTGATATATAAAGGAATAAATATTAACGTTTAGCCGATTCCAACCAATGCCAAACTTGCCCTCGCTCGGTTTACTTCAAATAAATCAGAAAAACGTACATGTACTATACTGCCATGTAACTATTGTAAATTTTACAGTATTTACTGGCAGCACTCTGCCTATACAAATTACCGCATCACAGTATACGAAATTTATTCACGCGAATAACTTAAAACACATACATTTGGTACTAATTTACAGAAATTGCAAGGTTCAGATCATCAAAAACACTGACGAACACCCTACGTAGTAGGCCTCACCCACAAAATGGTGAACCAATTTTCACGTGCCTACACTGAAATATTAAGTTTGTCAAAAATATATTACACATCAAACTGTAAATGGTGCATGAAATTTGAATGAAAAGCTATAAAAGCTGTATTTTTGACGGAATTTTATAGGCAGAATTGCTGCCAGGATTTTTCCTGTAAAATTACCATTTTTTCAGTAATTTTTTAGGCACTTATTGTAACTAATTGAAAATTCTAATATTGCAGTTCTATAAATTAAATCGATTAAGAGCGCACTTTTTGATTTGGTCATAGAATGAAATTAAAATACATTAAAAGGCCCTTTAGGTAAATGAGCAATTGAGTTCATTTAGGCCTAAAGCCTTAGCGAAACTACTTTGCTCTTGCCTAACCCTGTATTATTAGTGGCACCTGGCACCCACCGTGATACTTTTTGCTGGAAAAAAATAAACCAAATGGGAACAGCTTTTACACACACCATTTAGCAAGACACTGCAATACTTGCAATTTTCCCTTGCTGTCCTGTCAGTCATTCGGGCAGTCTGTCCCGTGCTAAAAGGCGATCTTCTCATTTTATTACCACTGGAATACTTTGAATATCGGCGACTATGTACATCTTTTTAAACAGCCTTATCCATCCCAAAAGTGTTAGAGTGTACAACCAAACAAATAAGTTCAAATCGCTCATGAAAATAATGGCGTCGAAGGGACGTTTGATTGCCAAGCTCACTGTTTTGGTTTTAAACTTCTAACTTATACAGATTGTTGAAAGATTATCCAATGCGAGCCCAATAAACATCTGGTCGACAATTTTAAACACTGTCTCACTTAAAAATGGGTGATTTTTTCATTCAATCGTTTTAGTAGCAATTTTTGGCAAAATTGGTGACATCTCCATCAGTGAACTTGAGTGGGCAATGAGTAAGAGGGGGCAATACTCAGAAGTGTTTGTTTAGGAGCTTTGATGATTCTGGTCTGAAGGAGCAAAACAAGAGTAGAGTAGAGGTCCTGAGTTGTCTGAGGAGTTTGGTGAAGGGGGTGTGCATCAAGGTCGGGCTGTCGCCTTTGGTGTTTGCAATTGTGGTTGGTGTGGTTACGGAGATGCAAAAGAAGGTTTGATGAGTGAGATGCTGTATGCTGATGATTTATTTTATATGTGTGAGAACAATGGAGTGTTTGAGGGAGAAGTTTTTGAAAGGGGAGAAGGCATTTGAGAGGGTAAGGGCCTGGAGTAAACCTTGGGAAGACTAAAGTGATGGTGCTTGGTGAGGAGGGGGGATGTGTTAGTGAGTAAGGTGGACACATGTGGAATATGTGGTAAGAGGGGTGGGGCAATTCAGTGTGGGTGTGAAAATTGTGGAAATGGATTCATGGTATATCAACACAGATGAAGGGAGTGACCCCAAGTTTGGCAAGGGACTTTGTGTGTTGAAGATGCAATAAGGGAGTTGAGGGACTGGGGAAGAGTGGAAAGTTTTTGTGTGAATGAGGTGGAAAACAGTGAAGGAGTTCACTTACCCTATGTGGCCAAGGCTTACTGTGCGGGTGGTGGATGTGAGGGGTGGCTGTGACAGCAAGTAAGGTATGGGTGGGTGAAGTTTAGAGAATGTGGAAGTTGTTATCTGGGAGAAGAGGTCCTTGAAGATGAAAGGAATGGTATATAGGAGTTGTGTGAGATCATTGATGCTGTAAATGGGAGTGAGACATGTGCTGATGAAAATGAGAATGGTGGATGTGGGGGAGAAGGGCATAGAGAGCAATGGTGAGAGCCATGTGTGGTGTGAAATTGATGGATGGAAGAAGACTGATGATTTTGATTTCAGATGTTGGGTTTGGAAGAGGGCGGCTTGACCGACTGGGCGAAGGCGAATGGTGTAAGATGGTATGGGCACGTTGCTGAGTAATGACGAGGAGCATTTTTTAAAAGGGTTTTTGAGGTTGAGGTGGGTTGTTAGGAAGAGGGCCCGACCAAGAGGACATGGAGGAAGCAAGTGGAAGGGATGAGATTAGGAGGGTTGGGTTGAGGATGGGGGATGACATTGAATCGGGGGGCGAAGTGGAAGGGATGGAGTAAGGGCGATTGCTACTAATGTGAGGTGAATCAGGGCCACCCCCGTTGCGTGGACAAAACCTGATTAACTTTGTTTTACTACTACTACTACAAATATCACTTTATTTATTATAATAATTATATAATAATTTGTAATTTTTAAACGCAGCGACCTATCCAACTTAAAACGTGATCAAGGCGCTGTGCAGCTGCTATGAAAGGCGCTCAGCACATCAGAGAACCAATAATACCGATAGATTTATGCCAAGAAGCCATTTTTGAAGGCAGGAGAAACCGAGTACCCCGGGAAAAACCTGCGGGAACGAGTATGGTGAGAAACCAAATTCACAAAAGGCCACCGATAACGAGCCCTGCACGGGATCGAACCCGAGACCTCATTGGTGAAAGGCGAGGGAATATACGCTGCGCACCCGTCCCCCAATTTTTCTCCCCCTATTTCAAGGCCTAATTGATAACTTTTAATTTAAAGTTGGGGACCCTATCATGGTCCGATTTTTTCATATGAATGTTTTCTCTCACTGATCCCAACACATATAGAAGCATATCCCCATGGTTACAAAATTTGAGTTAAGAGGGAGATGGCCGATTTAAGTAATAAAAGTTTTTAATCTTGGTAGCTTGCCTTCACCCCTAAACCCCTTGCTTTTTACGTACTGAAAAAAAACCATCTCTCACCAATTCAAATTATCTCATAATAATTTTCAATTAGTTTTTACCAAAAAAAGACAAAAATGAAATTTTAAAATTTAATTGCATATTAGGGTATATATTAGTAGAGCATTTCATGTTGATGCTATTTTAAGCAAAAAACGCGATCCTATAGAAATTAAAAAATTAGTTGAGTGGATTAGTTGTCTTAAATTTTATTGATATTTCTGTGCTATTTGGGGTGGGGCACAATTTTGACCTTAAAATACATAGCAAAATGCCGTTTCACAATCCAACATTTTCTTATATGTAAATTATAATAATTTAAGTAAAAGTGGTATTTTTTGATAAAATCTAAACTTCAAACCTTAACCTTTTCGAACTAACACCTATAGATGATATCTATCGCTCTTCTACGACCCCTGTTGAATAGCTCAGTCGGTTTGCCGTCGTGCATGTATACGCAGGGGGTAAAAACCGGTTCGAATCCGGCCAACGCAACATGGGTTTTTTTTCAAACTGTCGTGCGCTGGCCCATCTCCAGTGCAAGATTAATAAATATATACAACTAAATCAAAATTGTTCAAGATATTTTATCTTCGAAATACTTTTTTCAATAAATTATTAAACCATTTCGTACAATAGACACTATTTTGGACCTCTTTGTAAATTAGGGTTAAGACCCCCATTTTTTAGCATCGTTGTCAACCAAAAACCCCATATTTTTGAAATGTTATTACCACTGCACTGTCACCCAAGGGAAATCTGATACTTCACTCAAAGACCTCATTTTAGAAAATACTTCAAAACCTTTCACACCCAAAGACCCGATTTTTTTTAAATGTTTTTTTGTTCATATTGATGAAACCATTTATTTATACAAAGTTTAAATAGAAAATGGGGCGGGAAATATCTATGACCCAAACCCCTTAACAACTTATTACGCACAGACATGCAAAATCTGATTTCGATCTTTTTTTTTTTAATTTTCTGATTTAGCAATCACCGAGATAGTGCCTTTAACGAAATGTCCAACGTCGGTCACATTTTGGGGTGAAGATTTCATTGAACTATTATTTTTTTAAACCCTCCCATGAACCATTCCCTATTTTCTAATAAACGGCATCTGGTAAATGATGCTTTTAATAGCGGTTGTCGTGACACCAAACAAATCTATAGGAGACGGGGCCGCTCCCCTGCCGTGGTTACCCGCGAGATGAAGGGGTGGTATGATAATGCTTATAAGGCCTCTATCTTTAACCAATTCCAGTAATAATCGGAGGTTTTTGATCAAATAATGGTTTCGGTGTATCTTGTGAACTGACCTCGATCCACAAAATTGCGTATCATCCTTTTGCAAGTATAGACTTGTACCGCTCCTTGCGTCCGGTTGAGTAATATTTTACATTTAAGGGATCGTTCATATTAGGAGGGAGGGGCTGGGAGGATTCCAGTTGACACGCAAAGTTACGCACTCCCCCCCTCATTGCCAGATGTAAAATTACATTGCGTCATCATGTCATAATATCCCCCCCCCCCAAAAAAAAGGGCGAGCCGGGTGGGCGAGGTGCAAATCACACATGATTCTTGAACCTATAAGGTTACCTCAAATTGACGAATTAAAATTTCAAGCGAATAAAGTCAAACGCTATCGTATGGCACAATTGGGCCTACATATAGCATGGTTTATAGCCCAACTTAATTATTTGCATTCTAATGCATAGTGTTTAACAGTTTCAAGCAGATTCATTGTTTCATATGCCGAAGACATTCAGAATTTGAATGAACATTTTACATAACCTAACCCCTTTGCTCTTATTAAAATTATACATAACACCCCCTATTTACCAGCTCAAAAATTACACAACCCCTATTTTTCCAGCCCCTTCCCTCACAAATAATGAACGGTTCCTATAACCTTATAATGTGATTTTTTCGTAGAAATTAAATATGTGTGTGTGTTTGTGTAAATTGAATGTGCTTTTTGTGCTTTGTGTTGATATGTGTGTATTTGAGTAGGTTATTGTTTTGTGTGTGTGTATACACTGTTAAAATGTTCCTAATTTTACCAGACTTGTACCTTTTAAATTTACGGTGACCCAATTATTCAATAATATTCACTTTACCTATACCAACTTGAAGCAGAAAAATGTAAATAAAAAACCGTGGCTAGAAATACTACTACACATTGTTAATATTGTTAAAAAAGAAAACAAGTCCAAAACCAACAATCACGTTGAAGCTGAATATTTTACGGCGCCGTTATTTACCTTCCCCCCTTCAATGGTTTTCGTATTTTTTACGTAACCGGCTCGAGTTATTTTACGTTCTGTACGTTGTGAGTCCCAGCTGCCAGTCAAAATCCCTGTTTTTTTACAGGTTTATTTTTAACAGTGTACGCATGGATGCGTTTTTTATGTATGGCAGGGCCCAGGCGGGTGCGGGCCAAGCCTCACATTCATTATAGCAAACTTCACAAAAAATGTCAAACGAAATTACAGTAATCAGAGTTCAAACCACCAACCAATTTGGGTGCTTTGATGTGAGTCGGTCCATGGGTGTTCCCATGACTACATACGACCTCGTCCTCTTTGGTTATTCAGACAAAAAATCAGAAATAACCTTTCCCAGTGGAGTTGATTCTTCACCCACGGGTTTTTGGGAATGAGAACATATTCCTTGATAACAGCATGAGAAAAATTCAGAATTTTATCCAAATTTGCTTTTACGTGTTACAAACCAATGGCGACGGGTCTGAAATTGGAATTTCTTTCTTGGCCTGCCCTCCCTGTGTATTTTGTGGAGAAATTTATGTTGATAGAATTGGGTTCAGATGTGGGGTATAATCTGGACCACCACTTGGTTATCAATGTTTTTAAAACACATCCCGTTGCGATAATCATGATAATTCAGAAAAGGTCCGCGTTCCTGCCCCAGGCTTCAGCTGATAAAATACTCGCTTACCCCCCGACCTACAAAGTCTTACAAGGTTACTGGTATCTCATTATACAGAGAACACACTCATTAGTGGTATTGTTGAGACTATGTAATTACCAACACTATCACACTTCAACTCCCTCGGGGAGTGACTTTGACCCGCGCCTGCCCTGATGAGGTCACTAACGTAGAGACTACCTCTTACAACAGTACGTCGTGTGCTTCTGAAACACAAGGGCACAACCAACAAAAATGGTTCTGGAAGAATGTAGGCCTATCCTTTAAATACACCAGCTTTACACCATAAGCTCTTCTATTTGTGCCACAGGCACTTTTCACAACAAAATATGAAATTTCTTTCAATTTTCCTCAAATTATAGTAATAGGAACTTGGAAGAATATATTTGGGATATTTTACACCCAAAAATATCACATACGATAAATCCAGTTTTTGGTTTGTAGAATATTTGTTTTCAATTTTCCCCAGTCGCTAGTCGGCAATGCACGGATCTCTTTTTGACTATTCATTGAACTGTGTTAAGATATTCCTAAAGAGTTCTTTACGAAATAAAAACTTTAAAATATCGAAGTATCGGACAGGGTTAAACCCTAAAATAGTTCTTTGCTAAAACAACTATATAAACGATATAGCCATCTTGGTCTTTCTGCACTGTTAAAAATAAACCTCTAAAAAAACAGGGATTTGACTGGCAGCTGGGAATCACAACGTGGCCGAAGCGTAAAATAACTGGAGCTGTAAAAATACGAAACCATTGCTGGGAACGTAAAATAACAGCATAAAATCTCAGCTTCAACGTTATCGTTCATTTTTGACTTGTTTAAACAATATTAACAATTAAAAAGTCATTACAATCATCTGACCAAATGTTCACGTTGTAGCTATGGCATCATACAAACGTTGTATTTACGTTACCACATGGTTGTAAAAAAGTTATATTTCAGGCAAACAATTTTGAGAAAAAAGGCAATAAACAAAGGGAAAATAAAGATTTCAACCAGTTTATACAATTTGTTTTAATCTGGTAATGTACACATTCTAATGTCACCAATTACGTGATCATTATATGAATAAACTTAATAGATGTACCTTACATAGATTTGAACCTGGGCCTTAAGATTACAAGTCCTAAACCTTATCCACTACACTACATGACTTTACTGATAGCAGATGCTTAAATTAATATATATATATATATATATATATATATATATATATATATATTATATATATATATATAGATATATATATATATATATATATATAATATATATATATATAATAATATGTGTGTGTGTGTGTGTACTATTTTTTTTTCAAATTAAACTAAATATAATACAAAACGAGGAAAAGAGTTTTAAAACTATTTTGAAAAATGATAGGGGAAAATAAGATTTTGCATTTTTTTAATGACGTTACTTATAACGTTATTTAACACATTTTTTTGGTAAAACGATTTTCATAGTTCATATTCTTACATTAAAAACAAATAAGTTACAAAGAACGTAATATTACAGAAAATATAACAACGGTCAGCGTATAAATACTACCTTTTTTTCAAAATGTGTAGTATTATTTTTCTAGCCACTGTTTTTTTACATTTTTCTGCTTAGGTAGATAAAGCGTGAAGATTATTGAATAATTGGGGTTTACCGTAATTTAAAAGGTAAAGTCTGGTAAAATTAGGAACATTTTTAACAGTGTGGTCCTTTGAATAATTGTAATAAAACAAAATAAAAGTGCTTCCTTCAGCTAGAAAAACAAAACAAATGAAAACAAACCAAAAACATACAAAACTTAAACAACCAAAAAGGGTACGTAACACTCCGGATATTGGCATACAACTTGCAATTAGCCTTTCTAAAAGACTACAAAATCCAATCTAGGACAAAAGCCACAATCTTGATTTATGAATTTACAAAATGTCGATTTGATGTACTGTTATTGTAGTCAAGGTTAAATACTATTTTGGGTAACTTTTATCGAACGAACACATACTACGTCTCGATTGAAATTTATCATCGCCAGATGCATAGGGCCTATAATAAATCTCGATCATGTGTGTTGCTATTCAAGAAGGAAACCGCAATGCAAAACCATATTTTCTATTATACAAGCTTAGCTAAGCTTATAACATACAAAATGAAAATGTTTTATGTATGAAATATACGGGGAAATATAAATTCATTGTCAGGATGTTCATTTGCAACGAAACACACACACACACACACACACCTGTTGAGGACGAAACTATATAGCCTAACATCATGATTATGATATCCCATCAAAGGATGCATGTCAATATAATACGAGGCTTTAGCTCAAATAACCATTCAATCATCTGATTTTAATCTTACAGTTACATACCATCACCATAGCATACTCCAACTTGTGACGCCTGCCCATTATTTGGCAACATCTGAGCAATATCTTTGTTTCGGTCTTCATCCTTCAAGGCGTCGTTTACTATGCTGCCATGCTCATCAGTGCCCACAGAGCAAACGAAAATGAACCAATGTGACGGAAGCCTGTTGATCTAACATCAAGTTTTTGATCATCTGGCAAAAAAGTTCGCGAGTGAATGTGATTACCTGAACCGTAAACTTTCAACCGAGCGGACTTGAAGATGCCTTACAGTCAACCAACTGCCTCTCAATAAAACTCTGGTATACATGACTGAATGACTCACCATTCACCGGTCGCGTCCTTACAATTGCAAACCACCGTGACGAATGCTGCCAGGCTACTGATATTTCATTCAACCAGTTGGAATTGGATTCGTGTGCTTGGGGCAGACGGTAACCAATAAGGGGCCGATGTGGCAGCCTTGGGAGATTTTCATTGCTACATTGATTTAATATCCTTGTATTTTTTAAATTTAAACAGTCGGATCATCATACCAACTCTGTGCTTCTTCTAGTACCTGAGCAACTCTGGCTTAATGCTTGGCTTCTTTTCAGTCCCTCCAAAGTGGTCTTAAATATTCCAAGACATCTAACCGAGGAGTTGGGACTCGTACTCGGCAAGCACCGACTCTCGAGCCGCTGCACTGGTCAATCTGTCTCGTTGTGCTACGCCGATTTTAGTGAGCTGCATTGCCATTCCGATTCCCGAGTTTTGAGTTGACCTTTGAAGATACATGCCTGAATTCTCATTTATTAAATAAGAGGCTACAAGAGACTCTAAGAGATTTTTTTCACACTCGGGAACTCGGGCGGAACCGTATAAGCTGCTAGAAATTCGTTCGCATTTCGACTTCGTGATGACTTCTCTTTATTCAAACACATGATATACTGCCCGTACCGCAAGAGGTGTGCGGGTGCGTCGCACCTCCCCAATTCCACAAAAGGGGCAACAGGTCTTTTGCTGAATTTTTGGATACAAAGGTCCAATTCAGAGAAATATGCAAAAAGTCCACTTTTTGGGGTTAAAATGGAAAGCTTCGAAAAAGGTCCACTTTTAAAAGTCCCACCCCACATCCTGCGTGAGCCCTGAATCACATACACGCAAACATTATTAATATGAGTCCACTGCGAGATTTCATCATCCTCATTAGTTTAAAGGTATTCATTCTTTTTCACCAGGCCAACTATTTCTTATATAATTAGTACAACTAGAATTTCGCGTTCTCGGCTTTATTCTCGCCTCGCTATATTCAAAGAATATAAGCTGGGCCGCCCCATGACCTTTGAGCCTGGCCGTGACCTTTGATCTCATCACATATGAGGGATCGCATTGTGCACCTATGACAAAAGTTTTGGGTGTCCTCCAATTGAACTTCAAGTTTTCAATTTAGATCAATTTTACATTTTTAGCCACATTTTTCACCTTGACCTCACATGACCTTTGACCTTTCAACCATGACCTTTGACCTCATCCAACATATGAGGGATCCCATTGTGCACCTATGACAGAGTTTGGTCCAATTGAAGTTAAAAACTTTTCAATTGAGGTCAATTTTAAAAAACAGAATAGTCTTTAAAAAGACAATCCTCGCGTTAAGTGGGCGTTGATGGGTTGAAGACGAGGTAACATGAAGAATACAACCGTTGACCTAACTGTTTTTGTCATAAATTTATGATAGTGTACAAAATAAAATGAGTTGACATTTTGAGGAGTTTTGCCAGCGTGAATTCGATACTAAGGGATGCCAAAAGCTAAGCTGAATTTCTTTGCTCTTAGTTCAAGCGCGCTCCCTAGCAGCCTGTGTCGTACGACAACGCACAAAAATGAAAAGCGTAGCTTTACGCAAACTTTCCGTGCTGGTGACAATTTCCCACGAGTTTTACGCCAATAAAACGCAGAACGCAAAAACTACAGTTACAGGCGTAATTTTCCTTGACTGATTTTTTCCACTCACTATACACCAAATTTTACCCGTTGGTTCCGAGACTATATAGTCTGAACTAAGGATAAATATCTTTATCATTTTTCTTACAAATTTGGGATACATCACACACGGGATAGATGTCGGTTTTGGACAAAATAACATCAAGCCATTTCCCGCAATGTTTATAGGCCGACACCAGGCCCTCCACTTTGAAATGCAACAAACAGGACAACTTTGAAGAAAAATACACAAAATATGTCCTTCTTCTGTAGGAGTCTTAAAACTAGTTAAATACATGTTCGTTTTATTATTGTTTCTTGTCCTACCAGAAATGCGCTTATAAATCAATATAGCTAACATAATCCCCCACCTTATAAATACTGTGAAAGTATCACTTTCGTCGGCCAATTTAACGCAAATCTTATTAAAACCGGGTTTGATACATTTTTCTTTGACTTGATGTTCAACGAAATAGATTTATCTTTTTCATCTAAACAACAGGTTAGTACACCCACTCAAGAAATCGTAATAGAAAAAAACCCTATGTCATTCAAGGTGAAATGAGCTGGATGAGGCTTGTGCAGACCGGTCTATCTGGTCTTCCTTATTTCAGTGTTTAACACTCTTCTTTTCTTACATACTACATTTTGGCGAAAGTGCTAATGAAATTGGGCTATAGGGTTCCAAATTTAGTTTTGGGGCGACCAAAAGAAAATAACATAGGCCTACTTCCTGTCAATTTCGCCAATCAGATTTTTTAAAATAGCGACCCACGTTTTGCCTCATCTTGACTCATGTATCCGTAGAAGACTGCAACGGCGTCGACTGCGATGAATAAAAATGATCTGTTCTTGAGGCTCGCAAGTTCACTTCCAGCGTTGAATGTTTTTTGTGCCTGACTAATTTGCGTCGGATTGGTACGCGAACATGGGAATAAAACGTGAAACGACATACTATTGAGAAAGGTCCATTTTTTATCGTGTTTTTGCGATATTACGAAAAAGTCAGTCGGTAACACACGTTTTTATTTTACCATTTTTAACGCATGCAATTTTGTCCACAACCTAATGAAAACAACAAAATTCATCGAACAGATTTTTCCTATGTGTAATTTTCAGCATATTTGGTGAAATTTCCCAAGGGTTTCCGTGTAATTTGTGATCTTAATACCCTTTTTGGATTGCATTTCTCAAAAACGAAGTCCGGTGACCCCCCCTTTTTATATTTTATTTTGTTATCAGTACCGTTGAAAGGACCATTTTAATTAAATTAAAAAAAAATCATCGAGAAAGTAAATCATGCCTGCAACCCCTTAATCTTGAGGTTTGATGAACCTGTACATTAAAAATATATATATTGTATTTACATTAGGAAATGTTGGCAATATTGTTGAGAAGATGGCACTTTTTTTTTTTGGACGGAGATTACGTTTAGCAGGTTTGATTTCACCTTTTTTGGTGAATCGGTGATTTTAAAGTTAAAAATTATTAAATTTAAAGGAGCTATAAAATTAATGATAAAAACTGGGCAATGAAGTTTTTTGTGAGAACAATTTTGGAAGAGCCTGATTTTTTTTATAAGCAAGGTGTTGTTATTTACCAATTTACAGGAAGGATGAGTAATTGACTAAGAATCATTTAGAATTAATTATGAATATTGTTTGGTCTTATTGGAATGCCTCGGTAAAATACATCGGTAATATACATTATCTCAACACTATACAATCCATGAACATATTACTGTAAAATTTGTAACTACCTACATAACACTTTAACTAATCTTCTACATTGCAGCATGATTTATAATTATAATGAAATGTGGTTGAACTTTTAACAAAGTTGGTTGTGTTTGCATCTTTGGTATTTTGTCTGGTGATGCAATTATCAATGGGGCTTTTTTGATGCAGTCAGTCAATTCTTCTAACGTGCACCAAAGGTTGAAGATTTTATCATTTAATTGTAGGATTAAATATATTTGTGTGTAACTTCTTCGTATTTAGTGTTTTTTTAATCGGCAGTAATAACAGACGTTACCATTGGGGCAGCGTGATGCACCATTTGGCATCATACTCTAATTTGGCTAATTTGTATTATGTATGTATGTGTGTATATTCGTATAAGGCTCCGGCAGTTTCGATCCATATTGCGTCCAAAATTCACGTGAAGGTGCGTGAGGAACCGGACGGTAAACCGCTATATTTGACGAAATCCGGTCAGAAATGGCTGAAAAATCAACGAAATTGTGCTTCGGTTGCTATGATAATTACCATTTGTTTTGTACGCGTTATCTAATCGGGGCTCTTAATGCGTGGTGGTTTGCGACGGGTGGTTACGTGTGGCCAAACATTTGTTTGTACGCGTTACTAAGCGTAGCGCGTGAGCTTTGCGACGGGTGGTTACGCTGCCAACCGGGCGATTACGCGTATAACTCCTATATGGCGGTACGCAAATAACGTACATGCCTATAATTGCAAACGGTTTGGGAAAGAAAGAATGTTATGTTATTTCGCTTTGATTGTCGTCTGTATGGATATTATACGGGTTCCCCACGCCCACAGGTTTTGAAAAAAATATAACGAAATTACGGGGTGGAAATATTGACGTTTAATCATTAGAAAATAGAACTAATATAGGCCTAAGCTACAGGATATGCTGCAAACTATGATTTAATAAAAAATACGACTACGGGATGTTGTGACGGGGGTGTGGGGGCATCTACATGGCGAGAGCTTTATATGGGAGTTTGAGGTATTATGAAGAACCATATGTGGAAAACGGGAACT
Source organism: Ophioderma brevispina (assembly GCA_023653785.1). Lineage (NCBI taxonomy): Eukaryota > Metazoa > Echinodermata > Ophiuroidea > Amphilepidida > Ophiodermatidae > Ophioderma > Ophioderma brevispina. Next base: position 16,317 of record JAMKCH010028785.1, on the reverse strand, counting down.
ACAGCTTCCCCACGGGGAGTAGCCTGACTTTGATTGAAAAGAAACAGTACACGGAAACTTCTACGGGATTAAATATTTAATTTTTTATTATTTATAAAAATACGATAAAAAAATAAAATATACGGAACGTTATGAAACGTATTAAAATATTCATTTGACTTTCTTTAGCATCGTAACTATTCGGAGCTATAGATTGATAGGAACGGGATTTGAGGTATTAAAAGTGTTAAAATACAAAATTTGCGACTCGGGGAGTCCAAAAGTTCAGGTACTGGGTTTGGTCAGTTTCGCTCGCCATGTGCATAGTGTTTCACTTCTTCAGTGAATCGCTTCAGTTTTCAGTGATCGGGCTCCGCCCCCGTTCCACATCACTAGGCGGGAGCCGCCCGTCGAACGCGGGCCTCCCGCTAGTCTACTCTAATTTTCCAAGGTTGTATGTATGTATGTATGTGTGTATGTTCGCTAAAGGTCTCCGTCAGTTTCGATCCATAGTTCGCCAAATTTCACATGAAGGTGGGCGTGAGGATGTACCTGGACGGTTTAGCGCAAGATTTGGACTAAATCCAGTTCAGAATGCACTGAAAAATCACGAAAATGTGCTCGGTTGGCATGGAAAATTACCATTTGTTTGTACGCGTTACAAAGCAGCGCGTATGTCGTGTTGCGTTGTTGCGACGGGTGTTCACGCGTGAGACGCTATCTGCGGTACGCACCGGTTTACGCTTGCTACTCTACATGGCGATACGCAAGTAACAACAGGGGCGCCTTATATCATTGTGTACGGTAGTGGCAAAACCACGAGCGATATTTACTACGGTGATGTGGGTAAAGAAAATAATGATCAAAACCTTTCATGTTATTATTTCGCTTGATTGTGATGGAAAGTAGCGGTTTAGAACACACGCGGAAGTAGTGTTGAGATTAGTTTTGAGAAAACTTGAAATTATACGGTAAGTTACGGGAAGAAAATATTGCGTTTAGTTAGAAAATAATGAAGTAGGCCTACATATGGCTAAGCTACAACGATATGCTGGAAACTATCGCCGGGAACTTGATTGTGGAAAAAATACGCCACGGGAGTTGCGCGGGGGGGAATCATAAACTGCAGAGAACCCAATTTTCTAAATACGGGAATTTGAGGAGTTATGAGAGGAAAAATGAGGATATGTACTATGAAAAAAGTTAAATTGAACTTATCCGGGTTCAATATTGTGCATTTTTATTATTTTAACAATACGAGCAAATGACTAAAATTTGTAACTAACGAGAATACAGGATATGAAATAGCGGGAAATTGCAGTTAAACTAAAAGTTTTTTGTGACCAGGGGGAGTCTTAAACTTCAGGATGACGGTAAATCATACGGAGTGACTTATGAGTTGTTAATTCCACTGGTTTGATTATGACGGTATCGCCATATGTGTTTACTCCTTCTTCAGTTATCGCTTCAGTTTTTGTGATCATTTCTGTTTTCAGTGATACGCTTCAGTTTCATCAGTGAATCGCTTCTTTTTCAGTATCACATTTATCGTTTCAGTGATCATTTCTTTCTGTTCATGATCGCTTCATGTTTCATGATCAGTTCTGTTTCGTGATCGTTTCATCGTGATCTTGTCTCTTTTTTCTCTTTCAGTGATCGCTGGTCCCTTCACTCACACGGGGTTTGTGTGCGAACTAGCGGAGCCCGCGCGAGCGCGGCCGCCGCTATCTCTACTATAAGTTGGCGAATGTTGGTATGTATGTATGGAGTGTATATTCGCAAAAGGCTCCGTCAGATTCGATCCATATTGCGCAAATTCCGCGTGATAAATGTGCGTGAGGATACTGGACGGGTAAGCCGGCAATAGAGTGGGAAGGACGAACTCCGTTCAGAATTAACTGAAAAATCAACAAAATGTTGCTCATTGCTATGATACATACCATTTGTTTGTACGCGTTAATAAGCGGCGAGTATGCCGTGCTACGGGTTGTTACGCGTGGCACCCATTTGTTTGTACCCGTTACTAAGCGGCGCGTATGCGTGGAGCTTTGCGTCGGGTAGTTACGCGTGCCAACGGGCGATTACGCGTAGACGCTATATGTGTATCAAATACTTACAGGCTTTATAGTGCAAACGGTGTGGGGAAAGAAGAATGTTAACAGAAAGCCACCAAGTATCATAAATGTGTTTTCAGAAAAAAATTCTTTGGGCATTTTTTGTTACAAGCTGGCAACCACGTCAGATCAACTGCTCATATGGTATAGTTTCTCTCAGTTGTTTGCCACAAATCACAAATTTATTTTTTGTCCTTTGGGCAAAAAATGATTTTGGCCAAACCATATGCTTTTGATTGGAGATTTTGATTTATTTGATATCTGCAAAACAAGCTTTGGATCTAGAAAAGTACCACTTTTAAGTAATTTGGACTATTTTACAGTCTTTAAATAACAATTAAAGATAATTAAAATAAAGGAAAATAAAGCATTCCAAGCATTTAATGTCATTTTCTCAAAATAGTATTTCTGAACTTATATATTGCAGCATACATGTTTCAAGTAAAGCACAAATGCCAAAAACACATGGAACACATGTCTGTTGGACCTAAAGTGTGAAAGTAGAAATACAGTGTTTTAACTTTAACGGGGCAATCTAGGATAATGTTACAATGATTGCTGTATCATCGCTTAACATTCACAAGTGAATTTTGGCCGCGAAATTGGATTTTCTGATTTCACTGTATTTGTTTAACTAGAAAGACATGTAGTTAGTAGATGAAAAATCAGTTTTTAAAAGCAATATGGGCTAGTATTTTATCATATTAACAATACTGTATAAATAAAAACAAAGGCAAAGAAGCTTTCGGCAGAGCATTTAATGTCGAACTAACGTATATTGTGAACAGATTTTACAAAAATGTTTAATTAATTTTATAATTTTCAATTTTGATAACATTTACAAACTGTTTTGACTGACTGACCTAAATAATCTGTCATCTTTTTATTAGAAACAAAGCTACTAGTTTTGTAGCACGAAACCATATTGGACCCTCACCAGCATTTATTTTGATGTTGCTACATCCATTGCATTCACTGACATCGTTTCTATTAATTTTCTAATCCATTTTTGATAAACGGTCTTTACAATACAATATTCCAAGACTTTGTCTTTGTTCCTAATTTCCTGTATGATCTGTAGGAGCACCAAGAAGTTTACCCCCCACTGAAAGTTCGACGACCGCCTTACGCGCCGCATCTGGGCATGATCTCTAAGCACTGACTCTGGATCAGTTTGTATGCTCTTTTCCCCGGGTTGCCTCCACGGGCGGGAGAGCGAACACCGTGAGCCCCGTCCTGGGGCGGGGCGCAGCTGCCCGGGACAGGGGGGGGGGCGTCAGGCTTGAATGGTAGTATACGGAGATTATGGTGATTATGACACAAACCAACCCTCTACCCCGGGGGAGAGGGAATCACCTACATCTCCTACATTGTAGTACGTTCCCATCAAGCCTGACTGATGCCACAGATTGCAACTGGGAGAGTCATAACCGCGAACCAGAGTGCTCGGGCCATAGGCAAGCGTAGCTATGGTGATAGGTCTCGCCGGAGAAGGTAACAAACCATAATTAGAATAGTTGCCTTACTCGACTCACTGGGTAAGTGCTACTTGGGCTGTGGCGAGCTGGAAAGATGTGGAGCTTGCTGTATGACGAGGAAGCGGATGATAGGATCCTAGCTGCCGTCTAACCGCTGCGTACTAGACATCTCGAGATAAACTTGTTTTGTTTTTTTTTGGAATGTAGAAAGGACAGCCCATCCCATAGCTTCCATGACATCTTGTGTATAACTCCCGGTATGAGCCCAAGCGGTCGCCTGAGATCTTACGGTCGTGAGCTCCTATGGGTGCGTCCCCGTCAGACGAACCTCCGTACTAGCTAGGCCGCCTCCTTTATGACTGCCAAGATCCATCTTGCTAATGTCGGTTTGGAGGCCGGGCGTAAACGGCTTCTTATTTGTGTAGAAAAGCTGGTCGTGAGGGCCCCCCCCCCCCCTATAGGGTTGAGTCTGCTGAGGTAAAACTTCAATGCTCTAACTGGACACCAGGTCCTTCATCGCGGAAAACTGAAGCCCGGCTTGGGGGGTCCGGGAGATCTGGGAGGATATCGGCTGTGGATTGAAGCTGAGAGATTGATTCTTGCCCAGGTAACCTATCGGGGAAGAAGGCGACGCGGCGTTCCCTGTGAGGTTAGGTGATTCTCTTCTCTGTATAGCAGAGCATGGATATCCGATACTCTCCGGCCTGATAACTGCGGCACAAGGAAGAGAGTCTTCTTGGTGGTGTCCTCTAGAGACGCCTGGTGAAGATGCTCATAAGGGAGACTGTTGAGATGCTGAGGACTGTTGGCAGGTCCCAGGCTGGTACATAGAGAGCTGTTCAGTCGGCCGCCGATGTAGCATTCCCTTGATGAGGGCGTGAATCTCTGGCTATTATACACGGTGATGCCGTCCTCCAACCCCAGATGAATGGCGCCTACTGCCGTGCGGCAATTAACTCCTGACTGTGTGTGGTTTGGCTCCATCTTCGAACACCAGCATCAGGAAGTCCGCCACGGCTCCTTAAGAGTTGCTCGCAGAGGGTCGACTTTGGTTATCCTGCACCATGTTCCGGTACTTGAACCAGGGTCTGGAATTATAAGCTTCTTGTTTTAGGTCTCCTTGCCTCTCAAGTCAGATGGGCAGCTTGGGGCAGAAGGCCTGCTGCTCTGTAGGAAGGATAAATTGGCCATGCAGTCGGTTGATCTGCCTTCAGAGTCTCCCTCAGAAGGAGACCCCCCCCCCGAGTCTTGATCAGTCCTTCCTCATTGAAGAGTCACGGGTTGGCTACAGCAGCGTACAGGAGTCTTGAGAACCCACGGTTGTCGAGGGCAATTCGGGCACACCAGAATCATGCGGCAGCTACTTGTCCTGGTGAACTTGATAAGAACTCGAGGAACTAGTGCGATCGGAGTGAAGCGTATATACTGTGACTCGTCCCACTCCATTGTCCTGGCATCCTGGTGAAGGGTCGCTCTTGGTCCCTGTCCCACGAGCAATATGTCGGGAGCTGAGCGTTGAGGCAGTTTGCGAACAGGTCCACCTGGGGGTGTTCCAGCCTGTGTTGAACTATGCATTCCTGGCATATGCTTGAGTTGAGGAGCCACTCCTCGACGACCCCCGGACTCTCGATGCCCCGACCTTCCCGATGTCTTCCTCGATAGGGCAATCTGCCAGGTGTGTCTTCCTCGGGAAGGTGAACGGCTGTCAGGTTGATCCGATGACGGAGGACACCACTCCATGACTTTGACTGTCTTTAGGCAGGTTGGTGGCGACTCCTTTTTCCTACCTGCTTTGTTTATGTGGGAGAAGACCGAAATATTGTCGCACTGGATTAGACGTTGGACTTCCCTACTGAGGGGAGTATTCAGATGAACTGGCCCACAGCTCCAACGGTTTATGTTATGCAGGGGATGCTTGGGCCAGCTTCGCTTGTCCAAGTCCCTGAGACTAATGTCTCCTACGGGGCTCCACACCCGCTCTTTGACGCGTCTCGTCGTGAAATGAAGCTGAGTATAGTTTTAGCAGTAACAATACTTTTCTACAATGCATAAATAATGATAAACTTACCAGACTTAACTGTCACTATATTTGCTATGATGTGTGTAGAAAGTAAGTTTATCATGATAAATCATGAGACCATAAACAAATAATGTGTGGTGTTCATTTGTAGTGAAATCATACATTAACTCTTTAGGTTGTTGCCAATCTTTATTAGGGAGGTAGGGACAAAACAGTTAAGGTTATACTTTACCGGAACTCGTGATAATAAGTAATATGTATCTTATACTAGGCTGTTAAGATGCTATTTTATATATATAAACAAGTAAAAGAGTAATAATATAATATGTTACAGTCTTCGTAGGTCTTGATGTTCCCGTCATTAAGTCAGCTGATTTATTCAAATTAACATATTTTGGAGGTCAGAAGGTCTTAAAAGATTAAAGACCCATAATACTATTAAATTTTCTTTGTTTTTTTCCTTTTTCTACCTTATTGATATTATACCCAAGTGCGGTCGTTCAAATTGTTTCAAACTGCGATTTAACTAAAGCTATGTTGAAGTTATCAGTACATTTACAAGGGGACTTAGCAAATCAAATTTTCAGTCCAAATCACAATTTTGAATTATTCCTTTTGACTACCATTATTTTAACATCTTTACATACCCATATGCCCCTTAAATGTACACAGCTTTATTTCTATGTAAAAGTCAGAGCTTGTTATTTAGGTCGTCAAAAAACTGTTTTTTCAACATGTTGTACTGATTGTCGTGCTTACTTACATACACAATGTTTTTCTACTTCATTAGTTCCAATCAAATATACATTATGTTGAGAAAAACCTTATATGCTCTGGAATGTTGTTATTTTCTTTGTCTTTGTTTTTATTAATTAATTATGTTAATTATACTATAATATAGCCCATAACAAATACAAGTGCATCAGAACATCCAAAATTTACGGACCAAAATCACTATGTGAAGTTATCCTATGATATAGCAATCATTGTAACATAGTCCTAGATGCCCCTTTAAGTTACCACTCCTACTGTAATTTTTACTTAAAAGGTAAAAGCATTTCACACTTAGTCACAGAACTGTGTTAGGTGTTTTTGATGCCTTTTTGTGTCTTTGATACTTAAAAGACCTTTATGTACATCATAAGTTCAAATAAACAATATTTGAGAAATGACTTAGAAATGCTCTGGAATGCTTTTATTTTTCTTTATTTTTAATATCTTTAATTTGTTATTTAAGACGTAAATAGTCGTCAATTCTTAAAAGTGGTACTTTTCTGATACTCTTGTTTTTGAAGTATCACATATACATCAAATCTCACAAATCATATTTTTGGCCAAAAATCATCTTTTCTGGCCAAAAAGGCCAAAAAATAATTTGTATTTTGGCAACACCCCGTATGATAAACTATAACATAAATGAGCAGTTGATCTGACAAGGTTGCCAGCTTGTAACAAAATGCCCACATAATTTTTTCTGAACACATATGAACTTGGCTGGCTGTCTGTTATGTTTTTCCTTTATTGTCGTGTATGGATTCCTATAAATTCTTAACGGTCCCCACGCCAACAGGTTTTGAAAAAACAAAATACGAAATTATTAGCGGGTTAAAATATTGACGTGTTAATATTTAGAAAAAAAAATAGGAACTATATAGGCCTAAGCGACAGATTGCTGCAACTAGCGATGAGAAAAAATACACGACTGGCGGTTGTGGGGATGGGCATCTACATACAATGGCGAGAACTATTATAATGGGATTTTGAGGAGTTATGAGAAAAAAATTGTGGAAACGGGAACTACAAGCTTACCCACGGGGCAGTAGCCTACTTTTGATTTAAAAAAAATTAAAACGGTTAAATATCATAAAATGTAAAAAACTTAAAAAAACATTTTTATTTATTGTAAAAAAATACGATAAAAACTAAACTATACGAAGTTTATACGGGATTAAATAGTCAGTTGACGTTTCTTTAGAAATCGGTACTATTATGAGCTATAGTATATGATAGTTACGGGAATTTGAGGTATAAAGTGTTAACAATACAAAATTGCGACTCGGGGAGTCCAAAAGTTCAGGGATACGGGGTTGGTGCAGTCCTCGCCATGCATCGTGTGTCACTTCTTCCGTGATCGCTTCAGTTTCATCCTTGATCTCTCCCGTTCACTCAGCTCGCGGGAGCCCGCGCGAAGCGCGGGCCTCCTGCTAGTAAACATAAAAACGAATTAGAACGCACTGTCAGAATCAATTTTAATTTTGGAAATAGTTTTTCCATGGATATTTAATTGACCAAAAATGAGTTGCTAGGATCACGAAATGCACCTTTATATTTTCTGATTGATTGGGTTAAGCTGCTACAATTTGCTCACATCTACTAGTTTACAACATAGCAAGTTTTTGGTCTCAAAGAATAAAAAATACCTTGATCTATCTACGGGTTTTCCTTTCGTACAGAAACAAAATAAACCGAATCACTTGCAACATCATTAGGCTCCGCGAACAATGCAACCACAATTTTGGTGGTTTTCTCCGCATTAATTCATAGAAATAACTGACCGGGGACAAAACCCTTGTTTTTTTTTCTCCCATACGTTGTGCAAACAAAAAATTAATCCCATCTATACATTACATTTTCTCTTTGCACAATGGTTTTCATAAGGGCGATAATTTTACCCATGTAATTGTTCATGTATACCTCGATGTCCTACATAAGCCTATATCCACTGCTACATGCAAACCATAATTCTGCGGCCCGCTAACCGACAGTCATGTATACGGGCATGTATACCACACCAAATCAACATCTTCTCACGCCTCTTCCGTCCGCGAAACATATCCACGTACACACACATGGCAGTTAATAACCCATGTACCACATAGTCCCTAACAAATCAATCAACCATCAAACAAACAACCAAAATATCTATTTTACAATCGGCTCCTCTTCATTTACTACACTCGTGGCAGGGACTAAATACATACGTATACACACGCGGTTTACCCTTACTAACGGAAAATACCGGCACACGAGATCGGATCGCCCCTGCTCATATTTCTTCCCCCATCTGTGCACCTACAGCAGAAATTATAACCACTACGTGGTGCGTACAATACGTAGAGGCTGTACCAAAGCGAAACTAAAACATCTGCGATGAAAAAAACTTAACAATTTTTGACTCACACCCAAACACACATGAAAAAACTTAACAATTTTTGAGACACACACACAACCATACTGCGGCCCACAAAAGTAGTGTGGGTATAAATCATTGTTTTTTGTTTTACAGATTTATAAAAACAACCAGCAAAAAAAAAACCAAACAAACAAACAAGAGAAAGCAGAATGCAAAAGCTGAAGGGGAGGAAAAATAACTCCTCAAAAGCTCAAAGCGATCACGAATGTTAGCCGGTGACTTTGACCCTAATCTTGTTTCGGCATTCAGACCAACAGAAATTCTTCCCTAGACTAGACTCTTCCTTTATATGTTCTAATTTGACTTCTGGTGATCTTCGACCGCAAAATGGTGTCTTCCGATGTGTTCCTGCAAAGATCAAAAAAGAAAGGGGACCCTGGATTATGTAAAATACCACTGTCTCCAAAATGGCGACCTGTAGCCTGATCCGCAGGCTGACATGTTCCCTTCGGAGTTTTATGATTTTACATGTGCCGGGGTGGGGCTGGGGGGCCTCGACCCTCAATTTTGACTTTCACAACATATTATGTTCCCCAATATGAGAGCCAACCAAGCCGACTATGCATTCAACACTAAACACCCAGTCTGGTCCAGCGTTAGAAGACAGCTATCTTCATAAAAGAAGAAATGCCAGTGCTCCAGGTTACCAATCGCAATCCCATACCAGTGTGAAGAAATGCCCTATAGAGAACAACCCGGCTACTACATGAAGTTATTTGCAATATATGGAGAACAGACGCAATACCTGTGAGCTGGAGAACGGGAGAAACCATCCTTATATCCAAAGAGGAGAAAACTAGTGATCCCTCCTGCTTCAGGCCCATCACATTGAAGAATTCTAGTGGTAACCTCGGAATGGGTATTCTCGCTCAAAGAACCATCAACTACCTGACAGAAAACAACTATATCGACCAATCCATTCAGAAGGATTTCATGGAGAAAATATCAGGATGTGTGGAACACACAGAAGCACTAACTGAAATGCTCCAAGATGCCAAAAAGAATGGTAAACCAATTGTGACAACATGGCTGAACCTGCAAAATGTATACGGTACAGTACCACACAACCTCGTACAGTTCGCTTTAGAGTGGTATCATGTTCCAGACCACATAAGGAAGATCATATTTAAATACTATGATGAGCTGTTCATATGTGTCAAAACAACTGAATGGACAACTGACTGGATACAGTGCAGGAGTCTTCCAAGGCTGCCCACTCTCCTGCATCCTGTTTCTGGCCGTCTTCAATCTGTGTCTTGATCTCCTATAGACCAGTCCAAACACCTCGGGTACCGCATGAGTGGATCTGACATCATATCAGGCTGCCAAAACATACGCAGATGACCTGACCCTCGTATAGCTAGGAGTCCAGAAGGATTCCAAGAACTAGTAAATACAGTGAACAACTTCCTCAAGTGGACACGGACCATGAAAGCCAAACCAAGCAAATGCAAGTCTCATGCCATGAAGAGGTTTGTCCCCAACGCAGAACAAAAGCGACAAGGACACAAAACGCAATATGTGGCATACGATCCTGGCCTAGAAATAGACGGACAGCAGATCAATTGCTTATATCCACAGTCAACCCATGCGGTAGTCAACCCTCGGGAAGCTGATCTATAACGACTTCAGGCTGAAGGGAACATCAGAGACATGGTATGCACAAAGCTGACAGGAATGCTTCAAACAACCAATTCAAGTCAACTGAGTGGGCCTATGAAGCTATGGATATACAATAATGCTATTGTACCCAAACTGACGTGGGAGTTCACCATCTATGATAACTTCCCAATTTCATACGTCGAAAGTCTGGAAGCTACTTGCACCAAATACCTGAAGCAATGGGCAGGTATAAACAGATGCACTACCACCAGCGCTCTGTACAGGAGCAGGAAACACTATGGCCTGCAACTGAATAGGCTAACCACATCAGTCAAATGTATGCAAGTAACTAAATACCATCTAAACAAGTACTCTAAAGATGGAAGTACACAGACACTCTACAGAAAATGCATGGAAAGTAAAAAGACGAAAGCCAGATGGAATGGTATAAAAGAATTAGAACAGAAAGAACGGCATTTAAATGAAATGGCTAGAGGTCAGACGGATAGAGCCGGTGTAAAGAAAGTGAGTGTCCCCCATGAGCGAGTGTCCTAGCTACCATAGCAACATGTACGGAATAAACCGTGACCTTGTAAACGAGGCCATTTTAGGAACAGTGCTGAAACAAATGATGCATACAGCACTCAATGGAGAGCACAATAGACAGATGGGTGGTAGGACACTCGGTCGCAGGGACACTGTATCATATGACACCGGTCTTGGGTACAAAAAGAACCAAAAGCTGATCAAAGACATGAGTCATCAAGAACAAAGGAAATGCCTCACCGGACTAATAAAAGATGTAGATGAGATCATTTACGGATGTGCGAAACAAGGGCAGTGGTTGAACTGGGCGTCTGTCATGCAGGTCGACACCTCCTGGATGGAAGAAACTTTTGTATGTCTGGACGCTAGAGCTGCTGTCTTTCCACATCAACGCAATTCATGATCAACTTCCATCCCCTGCCAATCTGAAGCTGTGGGCAAGACCAATCTTGGACTCTGCCAATTATGTCATCATCGTCATTGTACACTGTTCCACATCCACAATGGTTGTAGCTACTCGTTACAAAGCGGAAGATACAACTGGCGCCATGACCAACACTGAAAGCAATCTCTGACAGGTTTGGCACCGTACGTCGTAGAGGCAAATCAGGAAAAAAATAATCGCACCTGAGAATCTGAACTCCATCTCTACAATAGCCTTTCGCACAGCTGATGGTACAACCTATCGAAATCCAGTCTTACCAATGCCTAAGACAGAGCCAACGAACATTCTGAAGAAGGCCAATGACTAGATATTCCTGATGGATGAGGAACACAAACAAATAGTGTTCCCTCCAAAAATCACTGAAACAAAGACAGTGATCATCATAGAGCTGACGGTACCTATGGAGGAGAACCTATCCAATGCATATGCAAGAAAGAAGTGCAAATACCAAGATCTTGTGGCTGACTGTGAATAGAAGAAGTAGGAAGCAGAGGTTTCTGCAATACATCAGTCAACAAATGCCTGGCATCCTTGGGCATTCCTAAAGGAAAGAGAAAGGCTATAGCGAGCTATGTCATCTGGCTCAGCAGAAGCTCAAAGGCATTCAAACAAATGGAGCTACAAGCAACTCCAGCAATATGCTCTGAGGGAAGTGGAATGGTTGAGCGCTCACAAAATCAGGTTTAACCCGCCAAAGTCTGGTCCAAAGCCCAGAGACCTCAGAACACACTAATCTAGACAAAGAGATACTGCATAAGGTGAATTTTCCCTACTAAGTCACCTTCACAGAGGGAGATATATCAGGAGTGCTTATCTGAAAACGGATAAAACTAGGCTCCGAAGGTGACAGCGCTGGTGTTCTACCAATGAACTATTCCCCAAGTTCCATTATATTGACTTCTGGATGACCGACCTCCAACCCCAAAATGGTGACCTCCAATGTGCTCCACAGACCAGAGAAAATCCAGGAGAAAATCTTCCTCCATTGCTTCATTATACTTGACCCCTGGATAACCTCTGACCCTAATATGGTGACCTTCAACGGTTTTCCTAGGTCAAAATGAACCTCCTCGAACTTTCAATATTTGGCCTTTGGGTGACCTCTGACCTCGAAGTTGTGACCTCTAAGGGATGTGGCTTGGCGAATCGGGGTGAATTTGGTGATCATAGACTGCGGGGAAAGAAAAAGGAATTTATAATTTGTCGTCTAAGTATTCTGAGAGTCTCCCAGTATGGCTTTTTCTGAGGCGTCATTTAAGATCACAGCGCCGCGCCGATGGAACTTTAAAAAAATGCAAATGAAAGGAAAAAAATCAATCCAAAAACATCAAACTTAAACAAGCAGCCAGATTAATTTTGGAAGAGGTAGGATTTAAGTCCTTAAGGCTTGAAAGTAAGCAGTGATGTAGCAGAACGGAGTTCAGCCTGTGTGTGAGCGGTGAAATGAAAACTGCATTTGAAAGCAGATCATCAAACCTTTTTGAAACTTTGGAACAGGGAGACGTTTGGTATGATGACTGGTATCCATTGCAGAGCGCAAGCTGTAGTGACTTGTTTATACAGTGAAAATTATGAAGCAAGGCAATTTGGTTCATATCCATTTTTAAGCATTTGTAGACAGAAAGAAATCTTTTGTACAAAATCCTATTATTCACAGGGAGCCAGCCAGTGAAGTTCTGGCTGACATGTTCACGCTTTAAACGGTTTATAAGTAATCGAACACAATATGTTTCTTATAATAACTGTGACTCAGTGACGTTAAAAATATTGTGTTTGGTGTTCCACAGGGATTCATATTGGACCCACTATTTATTTTGGATGTAATTACGTTTACTTTAAAATTAAAATGTACTCAATTTCATACAATTTGCTGATGACTCCAGTATTCTTTACTCGCATCAATAGCAAAATAAATGAAGTTAACCAAGAATTAAAAGAAGGTAGCAATCAGATCAAGGCAAACAAATTGTCAGTAAATGCCAGCAAAACAAATTACATGATACTTTGGTACACCTCATAAGACATCAGCAAAAACAAGTGAGGATTTAAATGTTACGTCAAATAACACCATACTTGAAAGAGTAAAAATTACAAAATTTTGGGGTGTAAAAATTGATGAATGCTTAACATGGAATTTGAAAAAAAAACCAAAAAACATTTATTATATATCAAAAACAGTATAGAAATATTGGTGTCAGTAATAAACTCAAGTACTTTATTCCAACATGTGTACTACATTCATTATATTGTACTTTCATTTTATCTTAGCTATGGAATATACTCATATGTGGAAACACGTGCAAATCCTGGGTTAATGTCTCAAAGTAGTATGTTATCAATCAATATCTTCTTATTCTTCAGCTTCAACTGATTTGGAATAAGAAAATATTACATTATAACATATATAAAAATCAGACTCGTCAGAATTTCGTGTTTACTTGTTATACCAATGACATGTCTAAATTTGATGTTTGGTGGCTGCCACCGTCTGGTCTGAACCATCAGTGCGTAGGATTCTTGGAGATTTTGGCCCGAAATCATGCTCCAGGAGCATATATTTTCAATTCGTCTCATAGGGGCGCTATTCATTATTATGTGTGCGCTTTATTCCGTTAATGTTTATATTGAAGTATTACAAAAGAACGACTTCCTGCCGGCTCGGATTGCGTGGCGTGTGCCTGTGGGCGCTCGTCTTGTTATCTAAAGGTCGTGGGTTCGAATCCCACTCCAGGAACAAAATTTAGTGTATGATTTTATTTGTATTTTAGAGTTGGAGATTGGAATCATAAAAACATCAGGTTGTGGATTGAAGTAGAAAAATATTGAATAGCTGCTTTATGAGATAATAAGACTGGTCATGGTCCTGGAGCATGATTTCGGGCCAGAATCTCCGACGTGCAGTGCGTAGCATATCCCTCTTGCGGTTCATTCTTCATGTAAGACATCATGGAATTAGCCTAGCATGAAATCTGCTATAAGAGGATCAAAGGATTACAAATAAATAAATAAAAAATACAAGGGTTGTACAGCTTTATTCCGTAAAAGAGTCTTTACTCTAGTCTAACTCATGAATATCTTACACCAAGGACACACCTGTCTTGCTGCATAGCTCTGCATGCTGCAGGTAGTATATATAAGCTGTAGTGTCAAGATCAGTGGTCAAGAGCAGCATGGGCGTAGGACAGCGAAGAACCAATTATTAGGGAGGTTGCGAAGAAGCTTAAAGGGAGATAATGGTATGAAAAAATTGACATAATGGTAAGGGTCCTTTTCATTATGTCATTTTTTTCATGCCATAATGTCCCTTTAAAGGTCCCAGGAAATGAGATGATAAACCTATCCAAATCTCTACGGGGCATTCCATTCCAATAAACAGGGCCACAAAAAAGAATACACTACCAGTGACATCATTAGTGAAACTATTGATTTTCAGCCAGTGCCATGAATAGATTCACACCAGTCACCTGGAATTTTCTATTACTCTCTGAAAAATCAATAGTTTCACTAATGATGTCATCACCAACCCAAATATTGAATGCTTTCTCCTCCCTCCTTGTAGACTTGACACAAACCACATCAATTCTATTTGCATTCATTTCCTGGTTTGACGTGTTAGTGAACTACTCGATAGAATTTTCCAGAATTCACATATATGGTATTTATAACAGTGCTGATTAAGAATTCGAAATAAAAAATGGGGGTCAGTCACCGGTTTTTATGTATGTTGTGTTTTTTTTAAACCACGCAAGTTTATGGAAAAGTAAAAATTTGACGTTTAGATCGCCTACAAAATAAAAACTACTTGATAGAATTTTTTTAATTTGTAATTATGTTGAGGTCCCGATGTTGTTCTTCAAATTTTTGAAATAAAAAATGAAAAAATGCATCGGTCCTCGGACCGCTTGTGTCGCCTGCCGTGACCTTTGACCTTGATATGTGACCTTTGACCTCATAAACAAATAAGGGTTTGCATGTAAACTCCATAAACCAAGTTTGGTTCCAATTGAACTTCAACTTTTCAGATGAGGTCAATTTTCAGCCTATTTTACAACTTGACCTCACATGACCCTTGACCTTGGTATGTGACCTTTGACCTCACCAAATGAGGGATTCCATGCCATGTATGACCCAAGTTTGGTTCCAATTGAACTGTAACTTCTCAAATGAGGTCAAATTTACATTTTCAGCGTATTTTACAGCTTGACCTTACATGACCTTTGACCTTGGTATGTGACCTTTGACCTCATCAACAAATGAGGGATGCCAAGTTGCACTTGTGACAGAAGTTTGGTTTTAAATCCATCGAAGTATGTGGATATTACAGACATTTTCCATAGGCTACAGTGTACTATTTCTGAAATTTCAAAATACGATATCTCACAAACAAAATGGAATTTCAAGTTGGAATAAAAATATTTTGAAAGCTTACACTCTTGGGCAAAATTACCCATGATGGGTGTTTTGCTTATTCTAAGAGTTTATTACTGAGAAGAAAAAAAAATGCAAAGTTACCCGATTTTTAGGCAAAATTCGTCCATTTTTTGAAAGTAACTCCCAAACAATAAACTATAAACGAAACGTGGTGTGCGGTTATTAATCCCAGTTACATACCCTACATATCTGTCAACGGATCTATTAGTCCGACTTTTAATTACGGAGATATTGTCAAAATATCAAATTCTAAAGAAATTTCCCCCAAATCGAGACTCTTTGAAAATCCATACTAATTTTAACAATATTTGTCAACAAATGGTTAAAGTCATTCCTTCCTATAAATGTTGTGGCGGACACTTATCTAGTTTGCCATAAATCGATTTTTGAATGATTGTTTATCTTTACTCACTCCAGACCCCTAAAATGCCTAAGACAACTCAAAATTTGGTTTTCCCAATCTCATAGGATTTTTGTCTCGCCTGAACTACTTTGTTCTGGCAGAGACT
>JAMKCH010028784.1:0-17733 GCA_023653785.1 Ophioderma brevispina | reverse complement strand
CAAATCCATCAGATTAGAAGATACATGGCATATGTTCTGATATTGGAGTAGCATGCTTTATTTGGACTACCAAGACAAGGATACAATTTTGTTATAATGATTGTTAACTTTGGTCTGATGAGACAATCTTCTAGTGTCAAAAATAGTTGAACAATGAACAATTACACGCGTTTGGCATGTCATTACATTACTGATTTGTGAGAAGTAATTTGTGAATAACACAAAGTATTTATGTTAGATTTTGTGAAATATCCCCATAAACATTTCTGAATTTGTATGAAATCTCTGCCAAGCAATAGCACTTTTGATTCATGGTTTAATCTATCAAGCCGTTTGGATAGTAAAAGCATATAAATGAATACTAAACTGGCCAAAATGAGACTGTATAATTATGTGGTTGACCACATTTGGAGACACTTTTGTTTATATATCAAATGAAACATTTCTGGGCTTTAAATTTCACTGGGGTAATGAGAAAAATATTTCTTCTGATACCAAATTTCAATTTTGATGGAGAAAAGTGGGGGGACGAGGTTGTCCATTGGGTAACCCACCTTTATTTTTTGTACCTATAATTGAAAACAGGAATTTTGAGTCGCTGAAAAGATACTGGTATGCATCACATGGTTTGCTATAGTATTTTATATGGACTCTTTGTGCTTTCCAGAAAGTTCATTTCTGGTTTAGACCACGCATTGTATGAACTTCAAAGTCGGATGCCAAGAATTTATATGACGTAGGAAGTTAAATCACTCATATTCATCTCCTTACCAAATCATCAGAATATCATCATGATATCAGACCCATTTAAGGATCACCGAAAGAGAGAGATTCCTTTTCCAGTGTATGGACCATATTATTGCATACCTCAGGATTGGACCAGTAGTGTTTCGAATTGTGTTGTCTGTATAAAGCATGAGTTGACCCTAAATAATGTAGTCATCTAAATGACAATTGTGCTACATGATGTGAGAGCTCGGTGTTGCAATTGATATTTGGGTCACTTAAGATATCTACAACTTGTGGATTCCAAGCTCGTATAGGTTACTATATTTTTGATTTAAAGATCCAAGCCGGGTGTAGACAACAGATAACAATTGGACGCTTCAGCTTGTTTGTTCGTTTTGATTTCGTAAAATGGATACGCTTTTTTTTGTAAGAAACTTTCTTTATTCATTTGCAAGATTTATGACATGGACGTTTTATTCTTATAGGCTAGGTCCTTTAATATTTTAGATTTCTGTGTTATTGATTATGGATTTTGAATTCAAATGGCAACATCTCAACTTGATTCTGGTTTAATTTGCTATTTTACTACGTTTACGAACCGTTGCCGTTCTGAAATAACCTAAGGACAGTTGGAATAAAGGATTTATAACTAGCTAATAGCTAATAATCACAGAATAGCAACGCATATCTATTTAGAAATGTCCAGAAAATGAGCTTTTGTTAAAAAAAAAAATCAACTTAAAGTTTCAGCTAACGTTTGCACATTAGACATTTGGCCTTAGGCTTGGTCTTCTTAGTACAGGGCTTGTTGACGTTTCCACTACCCAACATTCGTTTAAGGCCAGATTGGTCAATTAGTGATTCCGAATATGGAGTTGTAGGCCATTGGGCCCTCAAGTTTGGTTTTGGTAGAAATGTACCTCTGATAATCTGAAAGCAGAATCATGGCTAATATACAACATTTCTATCTGTATGCACCAGGCCCAATTTTTAGACCAAATTTAACACAAACTTGTAAAATTGACAAAAAAATGTTGCTTCCACCTGAGTAAAATTAGGCTATTTGAGAAGTTTGGTAAAACTTTGCAAAAAAAGACCCATTTATATTCCAAAATCAACCAAGAAAAGTAATATACCAAATGGTCTAAAATGAGGGCATGTTTGTGACATGTCCAAAGGGCCATCTGAACTAAGTATCCTTTCAGTACTCTTAACTTTTTCACTTGCCGGTGGAGCCTTATTCAAAGTCTTGAATATCTCTTTTGGGCTACTTCTGCTGTCATTTTGTCTACATCCTAGTCCTACTTGATCCTATTAATTGGGACTGGAAGCTAGGTGGAACCAACTGCGAAATGGACAAAATCCCTGAAGGTGGCAAAAACTTGAGTGAGCTGGTTCGATGTGGTTTCTCAAGAGGATGTACCGATGGATGCAAATCCAGAATAGCTGGACTTCAATGCACTCTACATTGACATTGCCAAAATGACTGACTCAGGGCTACGATACTTAGTAGCTGCCTATAGCATAGCATACTAACTAAGCTTCCTACAAAGTGGGGTCATTTTGAATTCTTATATTTAGAAATGGGGTTTGTCAGTAGAAATAAGATCAAATGTGGTTCAGAGGCAGAAATGTAGTTCAATGGCAGCCATTTTGAAATCAGCCGCCATCTTGATATTCAAGATTGATGCTAAACGTGGCTACTACAATGTCAGCAGTGATCTTTCTAAACTCTTTATCATTATCAATCAATAAGGGTTTGTCCTTAGTGTTTTTCATCATTCATAAGCGGAGTAATGCTTAATGTGGATAATTAGTGGAAAATTAGTGGCAGCCATTTTGAAATCTAGGGTGGCAGGTGTATTGATATCAAATTGACATAAATCAATTGTCAAATATATTACAGAACTTACTGGACCTTAGTTGGTCAAACAATAGCTGAGAAATGATCATTTGACCCTTCAAAAGGTACGCTTCATTTGGCTTAAATTCCAAATATAGTTCATTGGCGGCCATTTTGAAATCAGTCGCCATATTGAAATTCATGATTACTGCTATCCGTTGCTGCTGCAATGTCATCAGTGTGCTTGCTGAACTCCTCAGCATTACCAATGTGGAGTTGTTCTTAAAATTGGCGTTTTTCATCATTTTTAACTCAAGTTAGGCTTAAATGTGGCTTTCAGTGGCGGCCATTTTGAAATCTAAGATGGCAGCCATATTGATATTGACGTAAATGAGTACTTATAGTTATATACTTGTGCATCATTTTAAAACTCACTGGACCTTATATTTGGTCAAAAAATATTGGACTTATGACATTTAAGCTCTTGAAAGGAATATTTCATAATTGGGTAAAACTATAGAGGGCGCTGTAGGCCAATAGGGGGCGCTACATTTTTGGCACTTTATCAGAAATTGTTCAGGGGCTCAATATGTATACGCATGCCAAGTTTCATGCTTTTAGGAGAAAGTGCACAATAATTGTGCTTAGGGACTGAGCTATTCCGTTTTATGTAAAATTACGATATAGGCCTACATTATGCATTTACCCTCTCCGTTAAGTGGTATTAGGTAATTTTTCAATCGGCGATGATTAAACACTTTTGGCTTTTCTTTTCAAGATTCATCTCGTTGCCCTTTGCAATTACCACAGAGAGGGACCCTTTCCCAACTACCCCGCCCGGGGGAGGGGGGGGGGACACTGACATTGGAAAGAGGTACGGGTATGTGCGGCCCTTAAGACCACCCTTTTCGTGTCTCTCCAGCAGTTCCCAAAGACCCCCAGTGAAGCATAATTCAGTTCTTAAGTCCCCTTTTCAGAAAATGTTGGCCTCAGAGCTGAAATTTAGCCAAATTTCAAGCTCAAAGCCTGCCAATTTTCTCAAAATTTCAGTTCCCAAGCCCCCCAAGTTCGGAAATCGGAGGCCCGCACCTCCCTACCTGAAAAAAGGGTGAGTGCCCCCCCCCCAGGACTACCAAGATCCCCTTTGCAACTGTCTCACACCTGATCCCATCTGCCCAGCACACCTTCTCAAAGTTACCAATCCCCCTTTCTCTAAAACATTGTTCTTTCCCAACGAGGGGCATGGCACTCTGCTTTCCACACAACTCCACACCCTATTTCCAATGCTTCCACATACCCGGAAAGTTTACCCCTTCCCTTCTCCATATGGCCAATTCCCAGCTACCCTGTGTCCTTCCAGATAACCCATGGCCCTTTCTCCACAAACTCAGATTAACCTTTTCCCAATTACACCAGAGTCCCCTTCCGAACTACTCGCACGGTTCCCTTCAAACTACCCCAGGGTTCTCCCCTTTCCAACAGCCCATTTCACGCCTCTCCAGCCATTTGACTCCTGAGTTGATGAAGCATAAATCAGTTCTTAAGGTTGGGAAAACAGTTGCCGCGAAGATTCAATTGAGACGAATTTTACTTCCCAAGCCTGCAAATGTCCTAAAAAGTAGGTCCTGATAAGACCTAATTTACAAGTCGAATAGAAATCCCCAAAGTTGGAAGTGGGGGTCAAAGTTTGGGTTCCCGGGGCTCCACCTTCTACTTTCTGATATAAATATCTTTTCCATTTTGGAATCCTTTCCCCCTTCCATTTCCAATCTACATGAACATTGTCATCCAAATACCGATAAAAACCACTCTTAAATGTAACAGCCTGTCAGTGTGTAGATATAAAATGGGCTGATTCTTTCTCATTTACAAATTTTTTGTCTTATATAAAGAAATAAAGTAAAAAAAAGCAAAAATTATTTAAATTGTCTCTGTAGTAGCAATAATAAAAACATTGTCCATTAGATAGGGCAATAACGTAGACTATAGCAGGGAAGCCCGCTTTCAAGCACTTTAAGTGTAATGGGCCAAACAAGGATTAAATGCATTTTATAGATCCGTTAACAAAAAGGTCCAGGGGATGAGGTTGGGGTATTAGACCATACTGTCACACGCCCTGACGATGTAGTTTACTTTACCAGCGTTATTTTGGATAATTTGAAACAAGGAGGCGGAATATTCATTGGTAGAACACCAGCGTGTCACATTCGGACGTCTACTTTTATCCGTTTTAAGCTAAGCACCCATGATATATTCCCTCAGGAAAGTGGACTTAGTAGGCAAAACTCACTTTATGCAGTAGTCTTTGTCTAGATAGGGTGTTCTGAGATTCTTGGCTTTGACCAGATGGCGGGGTAAACTGGTTTTGTGAGCGCTCAACCATTCCACTTCCCTCAGAGCATATTGCTGGAGTTGTGTCGCTTATTCTGTCTGAATGCCTTTAGCTTCTGCTGAGCCAAATCCATAGCTCGCTCTGAGGTATCGGTTATAGCCTTCTCTTTCCTTCGGAATGCCGAATGGATTCCAGCGCATTTTGTTGACTGATGTATTGCAGAACACTCTGCGCCTACTTCTATGGAACTAGTATGTTAGGCCATCCTCGTTGTCCAGTCCAGCCACTAGATTTGGTTATTTGTACTTCTTTCTTGCGTATGCATTGGATAGGTTCTCCTCATAGGGACCGGAAGCTCTATGATAGCTCTATGATGATCATGTTCTTTGTTTGGTAGTAGTTTTAGAACATGTAGAACAGATGCTGATATCTGGTCTTTAGATGTTCGATTGATTTCGGGCGGGACACCTATGGTGTGTTCCTCAACCATCAGAATACAGTAGTTGGCTTTCCTCAGAATGTATTTGTGTGCTCTTGTCTAGGCATTGGGAACCAGGATTTCGCAGCGGGGGGGGGGGGGGGATGAGTTCGACGCCTATGATTTTTTAAGAACCATGGCCCCAAACAAATAACAAAGAAGAGTAACAACCCTGCTCTTCAGAATTTCAACTGAGTGCAAACAAATGGGTATACCCGGCGAGCGCAGCGGGCGGAAATTTATTGTGTCGCAAGGGCGCCCACCAAAACAAAAGGTATTTCTAGAGATACAGGGCGCCCGGGGCGGCAAAAGGATCTTACAAGGCATCTTTGTACATCTACAAGGATGCGCCCCGGAGCCTTTGCTCTGACAAAATAGAGGGGGGTGGGCGCGCCGGGTGCGCCCCCCCCCCAAATCCGCTTATGCGGTATGTAGTTCTTAGGTGAACCCGAATTTACTTGTGTTAGTTTCGTGATTCAATCCCACGGGAAAGTGGTTATCTGAGTGGGGGTCCCCAGGAACCACCCCCCCCCCGGGGCACTAACGGATTTTTTTTTTCGTAGCACTTAAGTGTTAATGAGTACACACAATAATAGCAATTGAACAAACAGGACTCTGTGTCAGATGAAGATTAAAGGGTGTAAACTTTGTTACATTTTTCAATACAGAAGAAGGAGAGGAGAGTTTACAGCGCTTATTATGAATGCTGTCTATATGTTGCAAAAGATTTGGAAATTGTGGAAGGACAAAGGAAATTGATATAACAGAAGGTCATTCGGGAGGACAAAACTATTTCTATTAGGACTTATCGACAATAAATGATGCAAATGGTTAATTTGTTTGTCATTCCTGTAACAAAAATGATTATCTATGATTGTCGTTAAAAAACCGGCACCCCGAGTTTACATGCGAAACATATATAAAATCATATTATGAGATTGAAAGGTATAATGCAAAGGTTAGTTTTAAAGGGGATATTTTTAATGAATATGGGTGTGTTATATCCTTCTTTTCTGGTTTTTTTTACCTTTTAAATCTGGCCTTTTCCCTGCCTCGTGGAGAAAAGGACCTGTTGGAATTCAATGTAAATGAAAATGGCTATTTATATGAATGTATATGAGGTATACAGATTGGTTCAAAAAGTTGACATTTTTCATCTGCAAATTTCGCAAAAGTGGGTGAAATTTCAAAGTGTTTGAATATTATTAGTAACTACCACCTCTTGTTGGAACCTGTGAAAATAGCATGAAAACCCCAGAGGCAATCACATAAATGGCGCCATCGAGAGAAAAAGTCAAAACCACTTTGCACACCCTTAAGTCTATGTACTCTGTTGGCGGTTACGAATTTTATCAAATATTGTACACTCAAACATGAACAAAAAGCACCCGTGCAGGGACTTTGTTTTCTTTGTGAATACACAAAGTAAGATTAAGGGCGTCTAAATTATTTCATCTTTCTCTCCTATAAATGTAAAAATTAAATGAATACATGTTCCTTTTGATATTGTCCCACGCAAAAAAATAATGCTAGCCCTTTTCTCCAAGAGAAAGAAAATCATTTTCCCAAACCGTAAACACCTCACACAACTTGAAGGGTGGTCAGTAGTTTGTCGTGAGTTGGCCTATAACAGTTCACGCATAATGGTATGATGGTTAACCATGTTTCCCATAACATGTTTTTTCTGACCAAAGCGCCATTTCGGTATTGAGCTTTGTTTTTCAAGCCGTTAACAAGTTCTAACAAGATATTTGTTTAAGTAATAAATATCTTCAACAAATATTGATATGTCCAGCCCCTTTTGAGAAATTAGCAGACAAAAAAGTGCAAAACTTTTTTTTGACCCTCTCTGTGGTGTATGTGGAAAATAAAATTATAATAAAACACCAGGGTGAAAAAATGTAAGTCCTTTATGTAGGGGACAATAGGTTTGCATCGCTCCAAAGGGACCTTGACTGCATACGGAGTACAAATGACAATATCTCGGATTCCTATCTTTTCGGCCGCGTGTTCTCTGTAGAGCGCCATATAAACGCATTTATTATTATAAAGGTAACGTAAACGAATATGCGGTTCTTTTGCCGAGTCACGGTTCGCTTCGCCTACATTTCATAACCTGGAACGTATGCCGCCTAACGTGGCCATACCATTTTCAAGATGCAAACGCAATTGTTCGTACTGAATGGCATTACTAGCATTGAACCATTTACATTCCGTTAGAGATAAGTATTCATATCTCCGCAAGAATGATAGCTCCCTTAATTTTGCGAAGAAAGAAAGAGAATGATGTTGATATTATTATGTGTACTTATACTGGTACTTGGACTGCAAATGGAATCTGCAACAATACAGGGAATATCTATGCAAAAAGGTAAAGTGAATAGATAAAACGTTAAGTGTGTTGTACGTCGAATACGTGCTGTTACTGCTGCACTACTGATGCTACTACCTTAGAACTTTGTTAAATAAGAAAGAAAACAGATTTACCGTAAATTTACGGAAACTATGTTTAGAAACAATTTACCCAAATAAAAAAACAACAAACATACAAAGGTTAATTTCCGGAAATATTTCAAAAATTTCTGGAGGCAATATTCCGTATTTTTTTTTCGTTCCGTATAAAAAAATTACGAAAAATTATTGTTAAATACCACATTTGTTCCATAATATGAGAAAATTTCTGTTAAAAATCTGTATCAAAAGTCGTAATTGACAAGAAAATCTGTAAATTTACTAAAAAGTCTGGAAATTATGATGCCAGAAATTCGTAAATTTACCGGAAAATTTCACCAGTGTACATAGGGAGTATAAAGACATAGTTTTGCCTTAGTTGTTCATGGGGGAAGGGATTATTCTAGGAATGCCCTTCTGTCTTTCTTAGGAGGTATTTTTCATGGATACAGGGTACCACTTGTGTCAAGCATTGTATGACAGATTGGGTGTTATTGTGGCATTGTGGAATATGTGTTCATGAATACAAAGCCAGTATACACAGGGCGTACCAGACCCGAGCCTACGGGGGGCAAGGATCAAGACGTTTCCCCATTTTTTTCGGCTCGCTTGTCGCGGGTAGACCCTATTTTTTCTTCCCCATCCCCCCCCCATGGTGACGCCACTGGTAGTCCAGAGGATAAGCAGAAAATCGTGTACTTTGTGTGCTAAGAAACATGACACTTGGCACACTTAAAAGACACTATCAGTGATTTGCAAATCAAGCAAATCGAAAAAATCATCAAACAATCAGATTTTTGCATGTATGTGTAAACAAGTACAGGTATCCTAACACCCTGCAAATAATGAAGACCAGAAGCAACATATTAAGGACAGGATCGGAGATTTTAGTCCTTATTGTCCGAAAAGGACAATGATAACACGTATTTGAATGGAGAATCGTATCTTGGGAAACACTCCGTTTCTTCCTTTTCTGGTATTTATACCGCTGGAAAAGGGTAACTTATGAGAATTCGACAGACTTATACTTCATTTGAAGCTATTACTGCCAAATTTCAAATATTTTTCAAATCATGATAGTGTCTTGAATTGACTATAATAATAATTTATTTCAAAACGGGACCCCCCAGCTGGATTTGATGGACGCAAGTATGCCATTTTTCAAAAATGGCCGCCATTTTTACGTTTCAATACCTCATATCTCGGTTCATAATTACTATACGAGCTTGATTCTGTGTCTAGGCTTGTTTTCAGTGGTAAGGAATATAAATTAGGACGCTCTTTTTAAAGATCATTTGTTCTTCCAACATGCGGCCATGTACAAAAACTGGTACTTTGTCATAATTTGCATAAAATATGATTATCAATGTGATTTTGTTGGGTATAATGTAGTTTTCAGGGTCAAGAGAATCAAATATTTATTGCTTTTAAAATATTTTTTCAGCATTTTTTCCAATATGGGGCGCCATTACACCCAAATCTGTTGTTAAAATAATTCATACTGAAGTGTATTGTGTCATGTCATACTATGTTGTCAAAGGTACCATAAACCAATTATGACAATAGTATTAAAAGGAAACAATCGTTGATACCGCCTCGTCCCCCAGACTTAACCTACAAACAGTGAGATTTGTTATAGAGCTGAAAAAAAATAATAATAAAAATAATAAATAAACTTCTATGGCGCTGTACAGAGAATACAGCGCCAAAGTTAACAAATTTACACATTCAGGAAAAAGTATGTTTCAGGGGCACGTTTAAAAACAATGGTGGAAGGTGATCCTCTTCTCTAATGTTAAACGGGAAGCTAGGATCAATTAAGTAATGAGCTTCGTTAATCTATGCTTGGTCCGAGGAATAACAAGTCGAATAACATCAGAAGAAGAGCCCTTTTTAGCTTGGTCTGGTACCATCCAATTACTTTGCAACACATTATACAATTTAGACCAATCAGTATGGTATAATGGAGCCTGTCCGTGAAGAGGACTCTATACACATAAAAAGGAATTTTTTGTATCTGCTATCTTCCTCAACAGACAACCAATGAAGAGTGCTCAAACGTTAGATGAACTCTGGTCACTCCCGCATGCGAACACCAAACGCCTGCTGAAAACAAAAAAGCCTGGACCTTTTCAGATGAGATCTATGTCATTGGCGACATATAGTAGTGGTTTGAACCGTTGCCTAAGTGTAGTATTTGGGGCCTATATCTCAATATTAATCTGAAATAAAGGCAGCATATCTACCGCAGTGCTCCTAAGGTTGTTATATACAATAAAGGTAAAATCAGAGCGGTAAATAAATCCCGATTTTAGATTGTACAAGAAACCGAAGTTCTCTGAATCTCGAGGGACATATACAGGTATGATCGGCAACCCATATTCACGTACAAACGTGACACTCCTCGACAAATGAAAAATCGAAACGTTACAATAAACCCTATGAGTGATTAGGTTATTAAGATATAGCCTCGATGGTCAAAACAGACAAACAGATTATTGTACATTAAAAAGACTTGAATATTACAATGATACTGCACATAAAAAGAGTACCAACATTCGAGACCACAATATAAGAAGGTTTCAAATGCCACTGCATAATTCCAATATTTATTTTCATATATTTATGTATGATTATCAGGCCTCCTTCACGCAAATATTTTGTTCAGTTTGCTTGATAATTGTATCTTTCCATGGCTTGATTAGTTTGATGAACACTGGCAAGTTACATTTTCATCTTATTCAGTGTTTATGAATACCTGTTTTGTGTTATTTGGCTCCCGCATGTGACTCGGAGAAGAGACATTAATACCACTGGGCATGCTTCTCGCCTCTTGAGCTTGTTTGCGTTTTCACGTTTGTTTCCTCTATCATTTGCGGCTGTTGTGCTTCTCCAGTGGCATTATTCAATGTGCTCGAGTCAAGGGCCTACTATAAACCATACTTGCTTTATCCATCATAAACTGAGCTTATGTATATTCACACTGGTAAGATATATATTATTATACTTATTGAATGGTCAATGCACTCCCTCTCCAGTTTTTTTATTTTCTTGTAGTATACAAATAAGGCCATGTCAGATGTACAGGCTGCACGGAATGTGGAACAATCCCTCCATTCCATCATTACAATATCCACTATATTCCTTTTGCAGTTGCAGTGCAGTTCTCTCGCAAAGAGAGTTTTATTACGGATATATATAGGCACCGGCCCCACCTTCAACTACAATTAGTACAAAATCATTTGTGTCTGACGACATTACGTTCACTACAGCTGGTATAGATATTTGCAGAGATTAATTTGAGGTATCTCACGCCTAGTTGATTTAAATAGCTTATAATATTTTGCTAGATTGGGATGATTACAAAATATGGTGAAATAGCGATTTCGCTCAGCTACAAATAAGGACATATACGACGGAAGTGGAGTCGTCCTCTATATTATTATAATTACATAATTGACATGAGTCTATCTTCACGGGGTATTTGATTCCATCTACCTACTTCATTTTCCAAGTTAAGAATTACCAAGCCTAAAGTTTAGTAAATATATTCTTAAATGAAAACTTATCAACGTTAAACAGAGATGATTTCACTTGGAAATCATATTTAAAAATTGAGAATCAAACTGACAATTTAGAAATAAGTTGGCATTGATCGGGTAAAGTTTGTATAGGATATCATGACACCTTGTTTGATAAAGGACATTAAAAAGCCCCAATATTTGAACGCCTTGAGAACCACATTCGCCAAAAACCCGTGGTAAAGAGTGTATTTTTTAAATCTAAGGCCAACAGTCATACACTTTCAGCTCTAGTGTTTGAAATTTATAGCAACTGGTAAAGGGCTCTAGTTCTATCAATTCAAGAAGACCAAACAATACTTAATAACTCTTACTATATAGCCTTATGTGTAGACTGTATAGCCCTAGTTCCCGCGTACAGATGGGGATGGTGCAGACGAGGTATGCCCAAAATATGTCTGCAAAATTTTAAATGTAGTTGCTCGTGAATCAGTACTTCGAGGTACCCCACAATCCACATCCAAAAGACAAAATGGGAAGATCTTTAGAGTCACAATATCTTAAACATAACATCGGGAGGAAGACGACCAAATTTGGATATAAATTTTACAGATGCAATAGAGATTGTTTCTTGAGCAGAGTGTGATCTTGACGCTGTTCATCCATACCATTTGAACTAAAGGTCACATCCTAGGGATAGTCAAAAGATTCACTACTTCAAGCTGTACATTATCATAGAACCATGTTCGATTCGCTTCAAATGACTCCACGTTTAAACACCATGATTTTAGTCTTGCTAATATTCACAGATAGCTTTCAATTTTGGCAGTAATCGCTTAGATGTTCAGCTGGTTTTGGAGACCAAATATAGTGTCACTCATCAAAAAAAGGTCGTCCGCAAATAAGAAGTGGCTAATACTGCTCTCACATATCTGTATTTTTGTACATACATCAGCATTTAGACGCTCACTTAAATCGTTGATAAAAACATGGAACAGAAAAGGGGAGAGTAAAGAACCCTGTTGCATACCAGATTACACAAGGACATGATTGTTAACAACCGTTGATGTTCTCACATGTGCATTTAGATTGCCAATACATAGAAGAAAGCACCCTTAAAAGATACCAGGAAATACAAGGGGACTGAAGTTTTCTTAAAAGGAAAGTATGGTTAATACTATAAAATGACTTCTGGAGTCAACAAATGCAAACAAATATTGCCTTTCTTTGTGAAAATATTTGTTAATAACAGTACTTAGGATAAAAAACATTGTCCAGTTGTTCAAATCCCTCGGAACCCCGCTTGCTTCTGCTGGATAAGATGGTTACATTAGCCATGGATTCAACTTGAAAGACAAATCCTAGAGAAAATTTTACCTATAGTAGGTATGAGAGAGATTGCTCTGTAGTTGCTGAGATCATCACGTGAACCTTTTTTAAAGACTAGTACAATTAATCCAGTAGCCCACTGTACGGGGTAATAACCAACAGAACAAATTTGATTAAAACAGGTTTACAAGTAGGTCAATCAAGGATTGAGGTCCAAATTTAAACAACTCTGCTGGACAACCGTCAATACCTGATGCTTTTTCTTTCTTCAACATGTTGCTTGCCATCAAAAACTTCCTCATGTGTATTTCACTATTCAGAAAGGCTTCAAGTATAGCGATGTTTTCATTCTCTAAGAATCTATAAACATATCCAACACATTAAGATCATCACCATCTGGTTTAAAGAGATGTTTAAAATTAATCAAAACCAGAGTCAGCAGATATCTGGAACAAGTTTTGATCACGAGGAGATTTGATTAGGACAAATGTTTTGTGATTGGCGATATCTTAAAGCATCAAAAAGGCGAGTTTGATTTTTAGTTTGTACAGAATTTTTCCTTCTCAAACGCGATTATAATTTGCGCTAGCCACTTTATACTCCTCAGGAAACCCAGTTTCTATTCATCTGAAAAAACGAAGCTTATTTGAACCGCATTCTTTGTTCGCGCGCACTATCTCAAACCATATTTAATCAGATTTTGTCTATTATGACCACAATTTGTAAAATAATAAAAAAAATAAAAAAAATAAAAAAAATCCAAATATCATTCAGGATGTCCACAGCTCGATCGATCAATTGATCACTTAACGCCGACTAAATATGTCATTGTTCATGTACCTTATCATGACTCATTATGATAAACCGCATCGGCGAATTATGCTTCCAAACATAGCGCACACGTTGGTTTTGTCGCGCGTCATCCTCGGGTAAATCAATTATTGCGGGATTAAATATTTCAGAAAAATATGAATGAGAACGTAATAGGTAAATGGTCGGATCAATTTAATCGGAATATTTTACATGCGAAATAAATGAAATGCAGGATATTTTGCCAAAAATATAGTTCCACTACGCTTCTACCTTGATGACTTAAGAAAGTAAACAACCAGATGTTTCTTTGTCAATTCTTCCGTTTACTATCCGAAAAGCAGTTACGACAAAGTGAAGCAAATCTAGAACAAACCCTATTTGTACAACTAATCCAAACATTCTTTTATCAATATCTTCATAAGGAATATATAACTCAAAAATCACACTCTACAGGGAATTCATCACTGGTTTTTTTTTTTTTTTTTTTTTTAAAAACTTTTCTTTTTTTTTTTTTTTTTTCTTTTTTTTTTTTTTTTCTTTTCTAATAAAATCTTTTAATTTCCCTTCCATTAAAATCTCCAATTAGGAAGAACTCGCTATCAGGATATTTCGAAATATATAAAGGCTATTTCCTCTTCTATACATCATATATCTTGTCATTTCTAGGAAGAATAATCGGAATTGTGAGGAGATCTGTAGATTAATTGCAAGAATAACAGAGGCATTTTAGAACTGCGATATATTTAATCCAAAGCACATTATCCCGTGAATAGGTAATTTATCTACAGCAATCTTCATATTATCTTTATAGTAAAAGGAAAATACCACCAGAATTACGACCAGACATAAATGGGATTTGGACGCACAACACTGAATTGGATAAAAGATTATATGAATTCATTACAGCAGATGCCCACGTTTCGTCAAAACAGAGAAGATCAAAGGAATTGATGTAAGGAATAAAATCGGAGTCCAACCCGCTTTGATGCAATTGCCATTTATATTCCAGAAAAGAACTTTGCAGAAATTTAAGCCAGTGCCACCTTCTATAATAGTCTCTGAGTATCCTATATTTACAGCATCCACTAATAGGTGGACTTACATTTGATTGCGAGTGAGTATCACTAACAGTGTTAGTCGTGTCGTTGTTCCTAGAATAATTACTATCGCTATCAGTAAGTTGTGTGGTGACGAACAAGTACCAACTATTAATTCATTTGTAGTTTTTTGTTTTTGCAGACTATGTATTTATCCACTGGTTAGGTCACTGAATGCAATTCATTTGTTTTTTGTGCCATTATATCGTCAACATGACCTTGTTACAATCTCTATTTTGTAAATAGAAATTACATTTGATACCTTTGATTTATTCAAATTATTTGTTCAATGCTAAAATTGATTTTGAATTTTGATATTATTTGACTTTTTTTTTGATTTTCAAATCATACTTGTGGTGTGACTAAAAGTCATCTTTAGTGTCTGGTTGTGTTAATTACAGTCGTTCCAACCAAGATAAATATACTACGTTAAGGTTGTTGTGAGCATACTGCGCAGTTTCCCTTGGTCTCTTTTCATTTGCTTGTATGCATGCGCCTGCATCTTAATGCTCTTGCGCTTTTTTATACCGCAACTCCCCTCACTCACTCTGGCTTAATACATGTCCCGGGTTTCTATTTATTTATAATTTGATCCTTCACGATTTTTTAATGATGTTCTGTTGCGTAAATTTGATTTATGTATTATTATACACTGCCTTATTATTTTAACTTATTACATTATTATTCATGGTAGCATGGTAAATTTCTCACAATCCATTGCTTCTGCAACCAAACCTTCGCGCCAAATATTTTGTTCAGTTTCGATGCTTAATTGTAAGCCGTATATCGCCTTTATTCAGTGTTTATTAATATGCTTTTTTTGTATTTTATTATGTTTGCTGCGTGACTCGGAAAGACGATTAATATCTTTGGGCATGCTTCTCGCCTCTTTGTTTACGTAAAATCCCTATCCATTCAATCCCATTCAATCACGTTATCCCCAATCACGCAGTGAGCATAAGTATTTGTTTTCATATACAATTGTACCTGCCTCAATACCTATTCAAGGAATGTTAATGTTAGTTTTGGCTTGACTCAAAGTCTGCATCAGCTTTTTTACGTACAACTTTGTGTTCCATTTGTTCGGTATCCATCACGCAGTTCGGTTTAACAACTTATTGCGGTGCATGAACCTTGACTCTTTTGGTCACACCAATTACCCATTTGGTTTCCCCCTTCTCCCTTCCCTCAACTGAATTTCCTTGCTTTTTCTTTAATAAAGTTTTTCCCCTGTTGACACATTTGGGTAATCAACCTTGTACAAATTGATGTCTGACCCTTTCTTGCAATCTACAAACCTTTTTCTTTGACAGCTCTCTACATCCTTCTCCTCATCTGAACAGCAAATGACGTAACCGAGAATGATCCTTTTCTAGCCAGTACTCACTTTCTGATAACCTTCATACCCATGTGACCAGCATTTAATTATAGTCTCTATCTCTCTCTTCTTTCCACTACCTCAATAAGAAAGCAGATGCCCTAGTTAACTACATTGCCGCCTTCCCGCAACATTTTGATAACTATGGTTTCTCGAAACTTGGTTCAACTCCGAAGATGAAGCTTCCCTCATTGACCTTGGTAGTCGTGGAGGAGGTGTCTGTCTTTTTGTTTCCCTTGAGCTTAGCTATGTCAAAGACCCTGACCGTTTCCATTTTAATTGCGATGATGTGATTATCTATTTAGGAAGTTTTCTACCAATCCATCTAAGTTTATGTTGGTGTAGTCTACAAACCCGATTATGTTGTTTTTTCCGATTTCATTAAGAACCTAACAACGAACCTTAGCACCATTTCATGAAAAGAAGATATAGTACCTCATTGGTGATTTCAACATCAATCTTTTGGCTCATCATCGGGAAGTCCAAGTGGGAGAATTTATTAATTTAAGTTTATTCCCATGATTTTATCCTCTATGCTCGTCCAATACGCATAAAGGAAAATATAAACAATGGTTCACACAAGTGTCAGTTTAATCGACAACATCTTCACCAACGACATCGGTGATTCGCTTAAACCTCAATTCAGGTATTATAATTACTGACCTCTCGGATCATTTTCCAATCTTTATCACTAAATCAAACCTATCTAGACTTATTACATCATCACCGAAAATCCCACTCAATCCGTGTCACGCCAACTCAAGCCATTACTACAGAGGCCTAAAGCCCAATTACACAGAGATTTTCGTTCAATTATTGGAAAGGAATGTAGAAAGGTCCTAAACGTCTCCGTGTAAAATTGAGTCCGTTCCCCCAAATTGGTACTGCACCTTCAATCTTGCTTGTGAATAGAGCAAGGCTCTATTTTTCGAGACATAGTCAACCCCCATAGGACCCATAAATAAACCGCCTTGGAATGTTGAGGGTTTGCAGGCAGTAGTTACACCAGGTTGACCCATCAGGAGTTCAAAGTGTTGGCCTTGATATGTTGAAGTCAGTGGGCCGGCCTCCAGTAAAATATCCCATTTTGTGTTTAAAATGACAAGAAAGAAATCGTACAAATTATTAAAAAGGTAGAGTTGTATCAGTGAGGAGGAAGGTTGTAGAATGTAAACTAAGATTATTTCAACAAAGAAGCTCGATGGCAAATAAAACCAGAATATTTTGTTTTTTTTCATGTTCAGTTGTTTGTATGCAGTCAAAGCCATGTTAGAGTGATCAAAGCAAGAATTTTCTTCTCCTGGTATGTGGAGCCATTGTTAAATTATCAACGTGCAGAGTCCCTCTAAATTATAAATGTAATAGTTATACATGAAAAAATGGAGTTCTAGCTTCATCAATACCACATCATCACAGTTGCGAAATTCACATTTTGTGTTATTGCAGAATGGCATCAAATTGGGGTCAGCCTGGTCAAAAGAGGTCAACTTGCCAGACCAAATTAAGTCCTCGTGTAAAATTGGGAACTCAGGGAATCATTAATCACAAATTTTATGGGGACAGGTCAACTTAATTCTTCGTGTAAATTGGGCTTAAACCATGCTCTTTCCACTGCTGATTGGTGAAGTAATTGACTCCAAGACCCTGAGCAGGCCTACGTTATATTTGAGCATAACTTTCAAAAATTGTTTGAAAGCCATTGGCCTATTATCAATAAAAGAATTTCCAAACGTAATACACCCTAAAAGGCCCTGGGTTACCA
>JAMKCH010028783.1:0-31547 GCA_023653785.1 Ophioderma brevispina | reverse complement strand
TGGGCTGTTGTACATCAAATTTCAGCCGAGCAACATTTCAACCAAATTTTATAGTCGCTAACAAAAAAGAAGCAGACAAGATAAAACAAAAACACCATCTACATATCATCACCTGTCTTCGGATTTGATAAATAAATTAATGTTTACTTTGGAAAGCGGCATATAAACTTATTGAATTATTAAATTCTTCACCCCCTCTCGCAGGGGTAGAATTCGATGCGAGTCGACTCACGCAGAGACTCGCGCAAGATTGATACAGTGCGAGTCCATGTGGACTCAAATATAGAAACATCGGACATGCATGCATAATAAACTCGCATAACTCGGCGGGGAGGGCCCCGAGTCCATGGATCTCGAGCACAGAAAAAAATAATGCGAGAGTTGCACTTAGACTCAAACGGGCTCTTTTACGACAATTTCACCCTGCTATCCTTATTTCTGACGGCCACCAAAGTCAGTAGCCAGGGCAATTAAAGGAGAGTTACATTGTGGTCAACTTTGGATCAAATCCAGGATCGATGCCCAACTTTGTCCTCCAACTAAAAAGTGTGGTGGGGTTTCTCCTTCCAATAAAGAGCCATTTTAGGTTTCAGAGATGGAACAGAGGAGCAGTCCCATTTCCATGAAAATCAAAATCCAAAATTTGACAACGTGAAGGCCAAATTAGCGTAGAATCCGTGAAGATCCAGGAAATATTTTCGTACGTGATTTTGGGGTACAAGACCCCTTCTACAAATAAATTGTACTTAAAACTTGTGTTTTTGATGCAGTTATACCTTTATCATGAACATTGTGATCTCAGACATTGGACAAAAAAAATATATATTTTTTTTTACATTCCGGAATTTTTTATTTATGGCCCCAATCCGGAAATCAGAAATTTCCGGAAAAGCTACATCTCTGAGTTTGGAGTCATTTCCTTCACAATCACCTGCTACGTGCATTAATTACTTCACAATCAGATCTTATGGCTTATGACAAAACATCTAGAGCAGCACCAGACATTGAACCGACGCTAGCTTTTGAAAGGCTAGTGTCGGCCATTGCAGTATGGACCCACCGTGAATCTCCTTCTGAGCGCAACAAGAACCTTAATTACACTGGCCCAGCTCTTGCAAATATACCTCATAAGGTAACCCTACAATGTATTCCATACGTTTCTGTGTACAAATTCTGATTTTGCCCATTCCCAGAACCTTTTCAATGGGGCGCAGTATTTTTTTTTTTTAAATTGGGTTTATTGCAAGATGAGGGGGGGGGGGGAGACAATATCATACTAATTGTTCAGTTATGGTACATATATTAAGCCTAACTCTTCCCACTGGCAAATTTGGCAGTCCAAGTTATTCAATTGCTGATTTTTGCTGGTCGGCCCAAAAGAATGTTTCAATTTTTTTTTTTTTTTTAACACTGTGCGAGTTGGTTGGCGGTGGGACAATACCCCTTAGTAGAAACACACATTGCTGTGCAGTGCATGGGCCGCCTTTCCCTCAGGAAGATTGACGTAGGGACTGCTACCGATTGCCGGCGAGACGCAATTTTTCTGGTATAATCCGCAATCTTTTGCTTTGCCATCATGCACTATTTGCTACGTACTTCCGGGTCTTCCTAAACGTTGAATGTACATGTTGGAACTTATGAATTGGCAGAGTTTGTTGTTAAGGCCAAATGGTGACTTGCCATTTGGTCTAATCCCAATTGGTTAATAGCCATTTTTGTCTAATTCCAAGTGCTGTCTAAACCATTTAGTCTAATAACCATTTAGGCTCGTTTCGTTCGTGGTCCACAAGTCATTCGTAATGGCTTGTGGTGGTGTTCAGGATGTGTTAAACTGGTAAGCTGATCTGGGCCGAGTGTATCTATGATACGGACGCTCCTAACATGGCCCGCGTTTTTAAGCTGGGGCGGATTGGGAACGGTCAGTGGTTTTCACCCTTCTCTTATTCGACACGTGACTGCGAGGTACATGACATTGTGACTCTCTGTACACGGGAACGACGGCCCTTTTCCTTTAACGTCACCTCCGAAGGACGGGATGCTTTCATGAGTCATTTGCCCAATTCAAGTGAAACCATGTGGAGGAGAGAGGTATTCTGATTTAATCAATAGCTCGTATACAGATTTAAATCAGAATTGAGCACCCGAGTGAATCCCAGCAAGTGACCCCACCGGGAATCGAACCCGGATTTGATTTTTGGTATATTTGCGCCATAGGCAAGCACCCTCTAACCACTAGACCACGCTCTCCTCACCATTAGGCTAAAACCCATTTAGGCTAAAACCCATTAGTTAAATAGCCAGTAGTCAATATTATATGGTCTAAAATCCATATCGTCTAATATTCATATGTCTATAACCGAATTGGTCTAATGCCAATAGATCGATAACCAATATGGTCTAATATGCCATTGTCTAATGTTCATCTGGTATAATATCAATGTGTTGGTCTAAAACCCATTTGGTCTAATATCAATTGGTCTAAAACCCATTTGGTCTAATATCCATTTGGATAATATCAAGTTTGGTCTAAAACCCATTTGGTCTAATACCATGTGGTCTATATCATCTGGTCTAATATTCAGTTTGGTCTAATACCCATTTGGTCTAATGCCCATTTATTTGGTCTATAATCCATTGGTCTAATGGTCATATGGTTTTTTTTCTAATATCCAGTTCGTCTAATATTTATATCCATGATATTTTATAGCTTGAATCAGATGATCAAGTTTTTTTTGTTGTGAAAGAACGAAGAAAAAGAGAAACAATAAGTGCATTATGACCGTGTTTTTAAAGCATATTTCAATAATAATAAAATCTGTTTCTCTATTTTCAAATGCGACACCCACCTCAATACAGTAATTATGGTCAGGTACATGAGTAGGGAACATTCTTCGATAAATGATAGGCGGTTGGAAATGACTATATTGGTCATCGAAACGTTGCCGTCGTCCATGTAGCTTTGTGGGGTCTTTGTTTGTGGTGCATATTCTGTATGAAAACAAGAATGGTGTGCATTCTGCTTGTTACAAAAAAAATTTGTCTTAATCTGTATACTTGGCTCCTCTTGTATCATTTTTGATCCTTGGGTGTTTTGTATGGCCGTTGACCGTAGGAGCACTACTTTGCCTTCATAGAACACAATGCAAAAATGGGACCAAATGTGAAATTCACACGTCTAATGTAAATGGTCGTAACTTAATTATACAGGGCGAGTAAGAAAAAAATGGCCCTATCCATATCTTAGAAAGATTAGCGATCTCTATCTCACGGGAGGGAATGAAAGAATAACGGAAGAGGGGAAAAGAGAAAAGTTGGAAACTTTGGTGGTCTCGAACCAGGGGCCCCCTCCCATGATGTGCGATATCACGCTACGGCGGTGTGCCAGCGTTTGTGCCCGTATGTGTCTTCGTTCGATGACGTCATTGCCGCATTCGACTTTGTGCATTTTCTCATTCAGTGCATTGGGGGTTTTGGTGTTTTAATGGTGTTAGGGTTAGTGTGGAAAAAAATTATTTGAAACGCCTTTTAAAAAGTTATCGTTGATATGGCTATTTTTGGCTACAAATAAAGATAACACTTATACATTTTGCTACCTCAACATTGCTATCAAAGATGTTCGTTATGTGATGCACAAAGTTAGGAACTGACAGTTTTGGCGAAATTGATTATTTATATAATATAGAAAAAGTAGATCATTAAGCCTTAATTTGATATACATTTCAGGTGCCATTCATTATATTGCAGAGTTATTATGCTGAAATAGGCTCTATCTCGTGATTTGTTGCACTCAAAATTGAATTTCTGTTGAGTGCAATAAAGTCGTAATGGTAGATACGACTTTGTTGAAGGACACGGGAAAACTAGTATGTGATACAACATTTTAGTTCTTGTAAAGCGAGGATTTTTTAAAAAAAAAAAGGTGTATAAGTAAAAAATCTCCCAAAATTGTTTATGAAAAGGGCCATTTCACTTTTTACAAATTTATGCTAATTTAGCTTAATTTCGGAACAAAAAGGACACAGGAGTGTCACACT
This sequence comes from Ophioderma brevispina, assembly GCA_023653785.1. Lineage (NCBI taxonomy): Eukaryota > Metazoa > Echinodermata > Ophiuroidea > Amphilepidida > Ophiodermatidae > Ophioderma > Ophioderma brevispina. Next base: position 27,513 of record JAMKCH010028783.1, on the reverse strand, counting down.
AGATCACTGTAAAAAACATATCTTTTGTCATATGTTCGTAAAAGGAAATAGTGAAATATACCATGGAAAATCGTATTCTGAAAATGACACCCAAAATTACGGAGCCCCTAATGGGACATCGTAAAAAATATATTTTTCTTCGCTAATCCGTTCAAACGAATTACAAATTGTTTCAAACGGATTAATAAATCGTTCAACGAATTACTAAATTGTTCAAACTGATTAGTAATCCGTTCAAACGAATTACTAAATCGATTACAACGGATGAGTCATCCGTTCAAATGAAGTAATAAATTGTTCAAATGGTTTAGTAATTCGTTCAAACGAATAACTAAATTGTTCAAAGAATTACTAAATTGCTTCAAACGGCATTAGTAATCCGTTCAAAAGAACTATAAAATCGTTCAAACGGATTAGCAATCCGTTCAAACAAATTACTAAATTGTTCAAACGAATTACTTAATCGTTCAAACGGATTAAAATCCGTTTTTAAAACGGATTGTAATCCATTCAAACGAAGTATAAATCGTTCAAACGGATTAGTAATACGTTTAAACAGATAGTAATCCGTTAAACGGATTAATAAATCGTTCAAATGGATTAGTAATCCGTTAAAACGAATACTAAATCGTTCAAACACAGTAGTTATCCGTTCAAACGAATTACAAAACTGTTCAAAGGATAGTAACCCGTTCAAACTAATTACTTAATCGTTCAAACGAATTAGTAACCGTTTAAACGGATTGAAAACAGGATGACCGGATAGACAGTAGTAGAAGTAGACAGGCTAATGGGTCCAGAAATGTGGACAGGTAATATGGGATCCAATGAGGCCAAGAACTTTAAACAGGGTCATGAACAGGGGGAGATAGACAATGGGTCAAGAACAAGGGGGAAGGGAGGGAATTGTGGGTCATGAACAGTGGGACAGGGACAATGGGGTTACAAATAGTGGGGACAAGGGACAATGGGGCAAGTACGGGTTGGCAGGAAAATGGAGTCAAGAACCGGGGGAAAGGAAATAGGGTCATGAACATGGGGAGGAAAGGAAAGAAACAAGAGAAAAGAAGAGAAGAAGAAATTGGGTCCAATAGTCAAGAAACTGGAGAAAAAGGGACAATGGGGGTCAATGAGGTCATGGACAAGTGGAACAATGGGGTCAAAGAAACATAGGAGCTGGGAAATGGGATCAAGAACTGAGGACGGGAACAATGGGGTCATGAACAATTTGGGTACAATGGAAAATGGGGTTCATGGTCAAGAAACAATGAAGGGGGTACCGGGACAATGGGCAAGAGTAAACAACAATTGAAAGGGGACAGGGACAATGGGGGGAGAGTCAAGAAAAGGGGACAATGCAAACTGGGGTTTTGAAAATGGGTGACAGGGAAATGGGGCCATAGGGACAAGAACTGAGAGGACAGGGGCAGTGGGGTGAAGAACGGAAGCAGGGGAGGGACAATGGGAAGGGACAAGGGACAACGGGACATGGGACAAGGGACAACGGGGTCAAAGGGTCAAGAAACAGGGGGGGGCAGGGTCCATGTCCACCACTTCTTGAACCACCATAAACCTGTTCCTTTTCTTTATTCCGTTTTGTCCCCTGTCCCTCTTTTTGACCCCATTGTCCCGGTCCCTTCTTGCCCCATTGTCTCTGCCCCCTGTTCTTTATCCCTTGTCCCCTCCCCTCTTCTTGATGCTATTGTTCCGTTATACCGTTCATGACCCATCGGCTCTGTCCCGGAGAGTTCTTGAACCTATGTGACACCATTTTCCCGGTCCCCTGTTAATGACCCCAGTGTCCCTTCTTGTTCTTGACATTATTGTCCCTGTCCTGTGTCCTTGTCCCCTGTTCATGACTCATTATACCTGTCCTCCATTGTTCATTACCCATCTGTCCCTTGTTATATAACCCCATTTTTTGAGTATATTATGTTCTCAATTTTATTTGAGAAAAGATTTTCACAGGAAAAGACTTTGTTTACTATAAAGAGAGAAAGCCGGGAAATACCTAGAGTTGTGGACAGTTGACCGGTCAGATTGCTCAATCGGGGAAGTGGGGAATTCCCCAAGATGTCAACTTAGTAACTGAGTCAACTGTTTATGCTTTAAGATCAAAAACAATTGTAGAATCTAGGTAATTCCCCCCATAAAGTTATAAATGTTAAGTGATGCAATTTAGATGATGTGATTTTGTGATGAAATTTGATTTGAGGGTGTAGGTTATGCTTACATGATGATTGATTGTATGATTAATTGTTAGAAAGGGGGAATCTAGCTGTGTGAAGTTAAATAGTACGTGTGAATGAAGGACTGAGGCAAGCAGAGCAGTTGTAATCGGGAGCTAAACCAGAGCTCTGGAGCTATACAGGATAATTTAGCTAGTTTTAATATACTATTATTGTTCTACATCTAGTGCCAGGGATTTAGTTTAGAACTTTGGATGCCGCCGGAGTTATAGTAAATTGTCTGCTGTCGTTCTTTAAAGCCAAAGAGCTTCAGTTTTGAAAATCAAAAAGGGATTCCAGTGTGGTCCTATATGAGGACTTAGCGACAAACTGATGGTGGTATAATACCTGGACTGTATTGCAGATTATTAGGGGGGGGGTGGGGGGGGGGGGCGTCGGGGAAAACCCCGTCGTCTTGAACTGCTGACAAGATTACCTTCAGGGACTGAGAAGATTCTCTTGGAATATTACCTGAGGAGTTTTATATGACTTGTGCGCTGCATTTTGGAAGTCTTCGCTGTGAGGACATATTATCGTTGAACTGCAACGCTACGTTTAGAGTTTTATACATGAATGAACTCTGATAAGATTATAATTGTGTAATTTTTGAATTGTATAGAATAATGTTTTTTTGGACATACCAAATTCCTGACTCAAATCACATTAAAGATCATTAAAACTGTTTTATAAATAAATTTAGATCATGTGCACAATGCTCAATTTCATTTGTGTTTGAAAGGTACCTTTCTGACCTTTGACGCCTACGAACGTCCTAACACCCTGTCCCCGTTTTTTCATGACCCTTTGTCCCTGTCCCCGTTGTTCTGACCCTTTGTCCCTATCCCCGTTGTTTCAATGACCCCATTGTCCCTGTCCACTGCTCTTGACACCATTGTCCCAGTTCCCACATTATTCTTGACCTCTATGACCTTGTTGTTCCTAATGTTTTTTTATCCCATATTGTCCCTGTCCCTTCCTTGTTCTTGAACCTTAACACCATTGTCCCTGTACCCCATTGTTCATCGCCCCATTGTCTCTTTCCCCAATTTTCATGCCTCCATTGTCCTCCCCCGTCTTGATCCCATTGTCTTGTTTTCCCGTTCTGTGACCCGATTGACCCCAGTGTTCCCTTATCTTCCCTTGTTCTTCACCTTATTGTCCCTGTCCCCCCTGTTTTCTTGACCCCCTGCCCCCTGTTCCCATTGTCCCTTTCCCCGTTCCTTGCTCTATTTTTCTCTGTCCATCTGTTGTTGACCCCCAATATTTCTTCCCCCTGTTTTTGACCCCATTGCCCTTGTGCCCTTTCCTTCTTGAACCCAAATGTCCTTGTCACCCGTTCTGACCCCATGTGTATCTCGTGTCCCTGTTGTTTCCTCACCCTGGTGTCCCCTTCCCGCTATTCTTGGACCTCATTGTCCCCCCTGCCCCCATTGAGCTTGATCCCATTGTCCATCTCCCCCCAAGGAACAACAGTCAGGTAATTCATCTATTCGTTTGAACGGATTATATAGAGGTTTTTTTATTCCTTTCCAGTTTCTTAAAAGTTTTTGGGGCGTGTCCACGATTCCATTCGTTTCGAGAGCGGTTGTATACTTCACCCATCAATACAATAGACATTCGATGTCATGATACCAGATCAGCTTAAGGCATACTTTTAAAAAATGCCCGTTTTCTCACGAACAACAAATGCAAGGCAAATGACCTGAATATTCCCAAACACCAAACTTGAAACAACCTCTGATCATTCAACATAAAAAAGAAAATGCCCTATGAATAACTTCTTTTAGCGGCAAAGGTTCATTTACATCACTAAGGAATATTAGACAATCTGATCGTTTACATTTTTGGCCCTTGTTCCAGAAATACTGCTTGGTCCAAATGGCTTGCATCTTGGTCATAAATTGTCTAAATACAAGATTTTTTTGGCCACTCATAACGAACTACAATGTCTACTTGGCCCCTAATCGTCCTCAACGTTAAGAGTTTCACCCGGCCTAGATATTCATGACCCTTTATCGGTCTTGATGGGACCCCACAAAGAAATCGATAGCGTTTCTCACACTTTACGACCAATCATTCATTGGGTTCTGGTTATGAAAGCCTTTACAATTTGGACCTAAACGGTTCATGTAAAATGGGTTACAACTTCAATTCATTGGAACAAAGTTTGAGCATTTAATAGTCTCGGCAGCGGGAAAGCCTGATTTTGGGTGGATGAGATCAAAATCTCTGGATACATTATTTTTCAGCTGATTATATTACTGGAAAGGGTATACAAATGGAACCAATGTGGGTGTAAAATTTCAACCCTTGGGCAATTTTAGAAATCCAAGATGGCCGCCATATGGGCTGTTAAACTCTAAATTGGCTTTTACCGAGACATGTCCACCCAAAATGCAAGGTATTAGTGTTTTTGTTCTACTTGTGGATTTTTGGGTCAGTAAACTTAAAATGACAAATGTATCTTTAGAGTCATGCTTGAAATTAGTTGAAATCCCAAGATGGCCGCCATTTTGAAGTAGGAAATCCCAAATGCACATTTCATTTGAGAGTGCAACCAAACTCAAGTCCTACAATGTAAGTTGAATGTTTTCTGCCCTTGCCTAATATGTAATCGGAAATATAACATACTAAATTTTAATTGTCACATGGGCTAATAAAAGATCTTCAAGATGGCCCTGCTGAATGTTTTTTAAGGCGCTGATTTTCTGTAAAATAATTTATCTCCAATCAATGATAAATGGAAGGCAAGAGCATTTCTTTACACTTACTCGGAGGGGGTGTATTTTTAAGCACTCGGACACTATAACCTAGTAATAACCATTTGTTGTATAGTTATACGTACCAGGTGTGAAATCAGATATAGTCCGATGGGAGCCACAGTCCGGGGCTCCATAGAAATGTTCCCCATTGTTCCCGGACTACAAGTACGCCGGACGATGATTACTTTCTACACCTGTACTACTAGTGTGTCAAATTTTTGATACCCAACCAGATCAAATGGCACACCATACTTGACATTATGGTCCCCATTCAATAGTTTCTATGCTTGCCCGTTTTCTTATTCCGCTTGGTTTACTTGTTTTCTCATTTCGACATTCCCCTCTCCCATGGCATGAACAGAAGACACAACAAGTTCATATTTGCAGAAACACGTCCACACCTTATGATCCACATGGTGCCCTCACCTCCACATGATTCACTTCCTCCACAGAGCACTTAAATTCACTTCACTAATTCTTAGGAGCTAGGGCACATCATTGGGCACTGCTACTGGCACAGAGACGGCCTTCTCGGTTTCCAGCCATTTCCACCATGCTGAGTTGGTCACCATCAGAATGGATCAGATTCAAGGCATCCCTCCAATAGCTACCTGAAGATGTGCATGGGCTACATTTTCCTTTAAGGCTTCATCAGTGGGTAGAAGAGAACATAGTTGGAGTTAGGTGCAGAAGCCGACTTCGAGCTACTTTAGATGTCCTTACTTTCTGTCTTACCTCCGACACCGACTGATATGCAATTGCCCATGCATGCCAGAATGATTGGATGTTGACTGCCTCAGGACCTCATCCTTGAGACGGTCGAGTACACCCAGGCTGTTTATGAACACTGTTTACCTCGTAATCCTTTCCAAGGCTCCAGCCTTGCCAAGCTGTCTATGGTGGCTACGGTGTCACAACACTCAGACGTGGGAACCAGTACGTCGGCATGATATCAAGGGTGCTTTTGTACGGTGCATTGATATCAATCAAGATTGCCCCTGCACAGGTGATGTCATCATACGTGCCCTGAACTATCGCCTTGATAACAGATTGTACAACGCAAACGGCGGAGGTGAGTTGCTTACCAGTTCCGGGTCCTGCCCCCCCTCCGGCCTGTCGACCGCTCCATGGACCTTCACAAGGGTCGTGAAGTGGTAGCGGAGTTTCATCTTCGGCTACTTAGACGACTGGCTACTGTGGCAACCTCCGCACCGAGCTCCAGGCCCGTTATAGAGGAGGTCCTAGCACCTGATAAAGTCACTCGGTTTCATCAACTTCGACAAGTCAATCATCTCACTCTCCGCAAGAGCCCCCAGTTTTCTGGGAGCGCGACTGAATTTCTGTTGGCAAGGTGAGGCCCTTCTGCGAAAGAGTAGCCTCCGTTCGTGGCGTGTGCCGAGCAATCTTGGAGAGCAGGTCGGTCCCGGCCAGGCATGGCTTCGGCTTCTGGTACTTCTGGCCAGCCTCATTGAGATGGTTCCCTACTGGTCAGATTACGCTGAGGGGTATCCGATCCAATGCGTCAGGTATTTCCGACCCTGGTACCACCATGTCCCTCCTGATTCCGTGCCCCTAAACTGGTTTCCTCCGATTGTGGACGCATGCAAGCAAACTTGGAGGTGGGACCACCCTTAAGGAAACTAACACCCTCCGGGACGCTGACGACAGATGCATCGGTGTGAGCCCACTTAGGGTCCCACAAAGGGTCGGGCCGTTGGTCGCCATGCAAAGCTCGCTATCATTCAATGTGCGCGGAGCTGTGGGCAATCATTCCTGGCAACTGAAGCACTGGATCGCCCTGACCCAGGGGAAAGGTGATCCTGGTCGAATGCGACAACATGACGGTATTGACCTACCTCAACGTGTGACCAGGGATCCCAGTCTCTGCAAGGATGTAGTCAGCTCCTAGAGTGTTGCAGGCAATGGGACATTGCTTTACGCATCACATGTCCAGGGGTGGAGAACGTCCTAGCAGACGTCCTCTCGCCGGAAGGGCACGCCAGGCGCCATCGAGGTAAGGGTTTTTCAGTGGAATGGCACCTCCTTCCGGTCAATTTTTCAGAGGCTACAGCCTCCCCCGTTGACCTGTTCGCTCCACTGGAATCAACGCTTTCCGCGTACTATGCATGGCTCAAGATCCGCAGAGCCGTGGGTCAGATGCGATGGTGGATCATGCCTATGTATCCCCTCCATTGCGATGATATCGCGAGTCCCTCGAGAAGGTAGCTCGGTCCCGACAATTCCTGGTTCTGTTTGATGTCCCATGTGGCCACTCACTGCGGTTCCCCATCTTCTAGAACTGTTAGTGGGGGACTGTGGCTGCTAGTACGATCTCAGCCGACGTGTCCGTCCGGCGTTTCATCCGCGTATCTCCAACTTGACTGTCTGGCGCATTTCCCCCAACAATACACTCAGGCGGGACTTTCTGAACATGCGGACCGCGCTCGCTGCTCAGGCAATGATGAGTCACTAGAGATCCTTATGATTCGCGACTCTGCCGGGTCTATAGACGGTGCGCCAACGAGAATTGATCTGCGTCTTCGGCTGTAGGGCAGACGGGATTTCCTACGGAAATTTTCCTGAGGGTTTGGGCTTCAACCGTCAGTGCTACCGTAACGCGATTGGGGCGCTTCCATCGGGGTCTTTCAGAGACTGCACAGTACTCTCTAATAGCCCAATCCTCATGATTCTGCTGAAGGGCGTGTTGTTTCGTTTCGTCCCCCGGTTCGTTAACTCGTTCCGGATTGGGACTGCCGCTAGTGCTCCAGTTCTTAGAGGAATTCGAACCACTGGAGAGGCCAGTCTCCTGACTAGAAGACGTCCTTCTCGTTGCAGTCGCTTCCGGGCGATGGGGTTCCGAATACATACCTTGTCCATTGCCGAGGCCCACTTGCGGTGTTTCCGAATGACGTCGTGTCCACCCCCCCACGCTAAGAATCCGACTCTGTCGTTCACACGTGCCCAGTGTTTCTCCCGGACCTGGCCTTCGCTGCGGGACGGTCGAAGAAACCCTGTGCCCGGTCAGGCACTAAAATGGACCTCAAGCAATCTTGAAAGGCTTAAAGAGGGTATACGGAAAATGGCAGGGCGAGGGCGGTGTTGGGGGAAGAAGGGGACGAGGTGAGAGAGGAGGGGGAGGATGGGCGGTTGGGGTAGCCTTCATCTATAACACCCGGGCTTTGTTTCATCTAAACGTCCCCAACCCATATGGTCCTGTAGCGAAGGACACAGCCGCTGGGTTTCCTCAACCATCCGTAATCGCAAGAAACATCACAATCCGTTGGTCGGCTCTCGGGTAAGGTACCAGTTTTTTCTACAACAATGCATTTTGAGTTGCCCCGGTCGTCCAAACTGCAAATATTTTGTGTTTTTATGGCACACGGCAGCATCTTGGAATTTTTCTAATTGCCTAAGGGTGACATTTAAATCCATCTTATATATAGTATACCTATTAGATATATTAATCTATGAGAAAATGATAACACGTGTCCATTTTGGGTTTGATCCTCTGTAAAGTAACTTTTCGGGTGTTTTCTGCTTTAAAATGGCGGCCATCGTGGATTTCTTCAATTAATCAACGCGTTGCCTTCCAAGATACCTTATAATTTACCTTTCCTACCTCAAACATGAATGATATTACAAAAAAACATTACCAACATTTTGGGGTGTCCTTGTCCATTGAAACTGCAATTTTGGGGTTTTTACAGGAACTGGCGGCCATCTTTGTGTGCGCAAAGTGCCGCAAGGGGCATTTTCCCCCACCTTGAGGTCCAGGATAGACCTTTCAAAGAGTATAAGCCTGAGAAAAAAACTTATCAGAGAGGGCGCTACGCTCCGCCGCTGCTGGACTATTTACAGCTGGGGAGGGGAATCTCAACCCATCCCCGCCAAAGAAATGCTTACCATCGACAGATGCGTTTACGGCAGAAATAAAAAAATCAGACTATCAATTCGGTTTGAACGATTTAGTAATTCGTTTGAACGGATTGCGAAGCCGTTTGAACTTTTTCCGGGATCCCCGATAATTACAAACCGCTGCTGGAACCGGCCTTCCAATTGAAATAGCCGGTAAATACGCCAATGTACGTGGTCATAGCGCTCATCCATAGTTGTTTTAATAATTCAGGCAAGCCAAGTTAGAGGTTTATTTTCTTGAGGTGACACTATTTCAGCATGGACGGACATCAACAGCATTTCCACTCTGCCGTTTAAGTCCAATCTGGATCCCAATTCTAATCACAACATCGCTTATTTTGTGATAAATACGCATTTTTTAGCCCTTTTTCGTTCGCAGGTATATTTTCCTAGACAAGTTACCCAATTAACTGTGAAAAATTCAAATTTTGAAATTGGGGGCGCTCTTCCAAAAATGTGCTAATATTGCTTTAAATGCAAACCTCCGTAAAAAGTCTTCCCTATTATGACAAAAAATAAAAGGGTACGCGGAGATGGAGGAAAATTGTAAGATTTAGTAGGGGGGAGAAGCAAGAAATAAGAGGGGAGAGGAAAAAGTCATGGGGAGGGGTCGTTTTAACGAGAAAATGTGAAGTAGCCACGTTCACCGGTTGGTATTCTCAAGTCCACGGTGGGGGTGGGAGGTCCATTCCCCAGAGGAGTTTTGGCGGGGGGGGGGGGTGACCCCCCCATTAACACAATTCTGTGCGGCAAAATGTTTACTTGTCGCCATTATTGTTAATTTGTCGGCAAATTGACATTGGACATTTTTGATGGCTGATTTTGGCGCCCCTTTTGATTTTGATTGATTGAATGGTCAACGTGCGCCTTGTTGGTCCGACCCTGCCCCATCCTCCCCCCCCCCCCCCTTCTTTAGAATTTCAGACCGAGTGGAAAAATATTTGGGTCTCCCGGCGGGCGCAGCCGAGCAAAAAAAATTGATAATTCCTTAATCCGGACCATGGTTTTTTTTCTGGCAACAGAAACTCCACACCCCCCCCCCATTAAAATGTTCTGGGGACGGCCCCGGGTGGGGGGGGGGTTTGGGGGCTTACCACCTTTTAATCCAACAGTGGTGCCCTAAAATATCTTTGTTATGTAAAACTATAGTCAAATTGCATGCCATCAAACCACATGAAAATCCCGATAATTCCTACCTTTTTAAAGTAAAATTGCCTATTTCTGTGGAAAACTCAATTTTGCCGGCTCGCGGACTTTATATGGCTTCACTGTGACGTCCATTACTAGTTTATGTTGGTACTTTTTTTTTTTGGTCTCCACACTGGAAGTGTGATGACCATAGTTACCATAGTTGACCATGACCACTTGTTAAATCCAATCAATAAGCATCAAGTTACTTTACACAAATGCTCGAGGGGCATGGTAAACACCTCTTTCGTGTAACCGTGTTAACATAAATTTTTTGTTTTTTAATAAAAGAATTAAACTATTCCAAAACTATATCATTAAATTTTGACACAGCAAATCAGCGTTTTCCGAAATTCAACTGTGTAATTTCCCCTAAGTCTGGGGACCTACCAACACAATTTAGAAATAGTTTCTTGACATTTTATATGCGACGTTTGGCGAAAAAATCCAAACATGAAAGAACCACCAAGTTTTTAAACAACCTTGTAAATGCTGAAATTTTTAACAAATGAGGCCACTCCAAGCAAACCCAAAACTCAGACAACCGTATCAAAGAATATTCAACACGCTCCCTAAGATGCTCTGCCAAAAAGAAAATGTAAAAGTAAGCACGAGTTACTTTTTCTGTGAATTTTTTCTCGTCTATGTAACTGGTATTGTAAGGGGCCCAAACAACAGCACAGTAAAGATTCAAAAGAGCAGAAAAGTGCAAATTCCTAGTACTGTAAAGATTCAAAAGAGCAGAAAAGTGCAAATTCCTAGTACACCTGATGAGGAAACCAACTATATAGTGGAGACATTTTGTTGCATGTTGAATCAATTGGTGCAGAAAAGGAAAGACTAGAAGAAAACAATTATACCGAGTTTGCAAATGTTTGCAGAGTTTTGCCACCCAGTGAGTTTGTCCTAGCATAAGTTTTAGATCTAGAAAAATGCATGACTGCACACGTCAAGGCATTATTAGGAAGTTGGTCTTGGACAGACCAAGCATAAAGTTTGTCTAAATCATCTTGCAGATTTATATGGTCAAGTACATACAGGTCTTAGCAATGTATGGTCATCTGCAAATTGAAAAAGGAAAGAAGACATATCAAGAACAATATCATCGACAAAAATAAGAAAAAGAATCGGTCCAAGCATAGGACTCTACTCTCATACGAAGGAAATATTACCAGTAAGAAAACTGCATCATGTTGGAACATTAGACGAGTTGTCTTATGACATGCAGGGAGTACAACAGACAAATTCTTAACCCAAACCCTCAGGGATCCCTTTTAGTCGCCTCTACATGCAGGGAATACATCAGGCTTATTCTTCACCCAGAGCCCGCACGGGCAAATATCTCAAAGGACGTGTAAAAAAATCAACTCATTTGGTACATCCTGTTACCGTATTTAGTTGAACATCAAACGAGTAGACAAGGTACCAAATGCCACCATCCGTAATCTGACAGCGACTGCACCCCTCGTGGAAAGAGCCAGGACTCATCATCCGAGATAAGAGTATAAACACTGTAGTACCGACTCATGGCAGGAGAAAACCTGGACGACAACGAACACTGTTCTGTAATACATTCAGTGTTTTACTGGGGGACACGGACAACATGCTAAGGAAAAGTCAACAGCTAAAAATGGCTAATGACCGCTGTAGCTGGAGGGAACTTGTGGTCGCCTGCTCTAGCTGATTATGATGTTGAGGATGGCATACTGATATATACATGAAATTGGCAGATTGTTGTTTCATGACAATATTATAAAGCAATGTAAGATCAATTATTTTGGGTTTTTTTAACATTCACATGGATATTAGACCAAATGGGTATTAGATCCAGTAGATGTTTAGACCAAATGGGTAGACCAAATGGGTATTAGGACCAAATGGATATTAGACCAATGGGTATTAGACCAAGGGATATTTTTTTAGCCCCCCAAATGGATATTAGACCAAATGGATATTAGAACAAATGGATATTAGATCAAATGGGTTATTAGACCAGATGGATATTAGACCAGATGGCTATAGACCAATTGGTATTAGACCAAAGGATTATTAGACCAAATGGATATTAGACCAAAGGAATTAGACTAAAATGGTCATTAGACTAAATGGTATTAGACAAATGGGTAATTAGACCAAATGGTGGTTGTGGTTATTTAGACCAAATGCAATAGACGAAATGGGGAGGATTAGACTAGATGGGCATTAGACCAAAGGGATATTAGACATTCTGGTGTTAGATAAATTGGATGTTAGACTAAATGGTATTAGACAACTTGGTATTAGACAATATGGGTTTAGACGAATTGGAGTTAGACCAAATGGCTATTAGGACCAAATAATGGGATTAGAAAAATGGCATAAACCGGCCCCCAAATTTGCGAGAAGACATAGGTAAAGCTAATAAAAAAAATTCCATTGATGTGTGGTTGCCAGATGCTCGGGAGATGCCAAAAACCAATGCTTGGGAGTTGATAGTGGGACATTCTCCCTAAAGGTTTACCATTGCTGGGGGGACTTCAACCGGTTATGTCCACCATTTTTTTATTTTTTTGCTGGAGGGTAAACAGCCCATGGGCCATGATTTCGCGGTTGCCGGTAGGAAGTCTAGAGATACTTTGTAGTGCATTGCATTGCCGGTCGGGATGTGTGTCGAGGGGACTCACGGTCGTGTTGGGGGGTTAAGTTATTACGTTAGCAATAAGAAGAAATATCTTTACGAACAAACGCAGTATCCAAACTATTTATTTCATTTTAAAAGGTCCAGGGCCCGATCGCTAATAACCCTACCCAGAGACGCCAGATTTTACCGAAGTGGTCAAAATTTTGGGATCAGAAGAAAGCTATTATTTTTCTCATTTTACCTGTGAAATAGCTTAGGGCTAAAGATGTTTGGTTTGGATGTTATGAGTGAAAGGTGGGACCCTTTTTGGTTCGACAATATTAATTTTAAACTTACCAGGGATTGTACAAATCCATTTTAACTCTCACATCCAAAAACGGTTTGAAATATTGTTGTTTTCTAGCGCGAACTCTTACACAGATGGAGTTTTGGAGTGAAGGCCATTCTATCAAGATGGAAACCTATAGACTTAAATCGAGGCATCCACCTTTACGAGATTCCACAAATCCATTTTACATTCATTATACCGATTTTGGTGACAGTCAACATTTTGCCGTCAGCCTGTAAAATGGGGGGGGGTGTTACACCCCCACACACTCTCCGGAGCAGCCCTGTATCCTCTGCAATATACAATACTACATGGTTAGAGTGGAAATAGTGCGAACTTTTTCCAGGGTACTGGCTCATGCTGGTGAGAGATTTGAGGACCCCGTAGCCAGTACCAAGGGAAAATGTATGCCCTATTTCCCCAAATAACCAAATAGATTGTTTTTTAATTGCCACCTTCACTGAGACTAGTGAACGAGATTGTAGGGAAACAATTTTTGAAACTTTTTTCCCTAGGGAAAAACTAGCACCTGTAATTGGAATCAGCCACCAATGCAATGAAAATAGCTGCTATGGTCATGAATATTCATGAAGTATAATAAGACAATACTAATTATGATTTGGAAAATAGTGTACTCTAGGTGGGTAAACGAGTTATAAAATAATCCTTACATAGATTGTCTCTAGGGAAATATTGTTTTCTACTCAAATACCAATTATGTTGCATACATGCTTATGAATATGGACTTAATTGTGCAGCACAAAAACTGTCAACACAATCTAAATTTTAGTACTGCAAACACCTGGGTATAAAACCCACCATATGTAAAGATTTGTAGTAAAAAAAAACAAGGGTGGGCGTTATCCCGTTAATACCGTAAAAATTAAACCCTGAAAATGATTCACTATGCAGAAGCAGAAGGAAAGAAGAAAACAGCCAACAGGATTGTGCAAGTTGCATGTGGCAGTTCGGTATTGGCTTGGTTAATCTTGTAATATTGTGATAATCAGAAGGTTTGTGTGGGTCAATCCCACAATGCACTAGTTTTGGGAATTTCACCTCAATAGAGGTAATGTGATACCACCAAAATTCTATTTACAAACCATAAAACCCCTCGACTTGTATCACACCAAAATTTATTCTTAACACATAAAACCCCTGACTTTTACACTCATTTTCCCTCCAAAGTGTTAGTACTTACGGAATTTTTAGCATGATCATTAAATGTTTTGTGGTCCTCTAGCTAATTGTGGTCGTAATGTCATGAAACTGGGTACCTTAAAATGGGTGCTCTGTTACAATCTAACTTTTTTGGCAGTTTTAATTCTAGTTAATTGAAAATTAACTTTGCTGTGGGTCAAATAATTTTGGGTGTCATTTGTTGCTGGAGTCCCTGCTCTTTAAGATAAACCCATTCATCCCATTTTGGTGTTATATTATGAGAGTACAGTCAACTATCTTCACCAAGGTAACAGGGGATAGAGGGTGGGGGGATCCGGTGAATAGTTTAAACTCATGGTGGTGCTCAAATTGCACAGGTCAAAACTCTCCTGAATGATAGATCAAACTCTTGATACAAACACATTTGCATTAATTAAATTAAATAAGGCGTTAATTGGGCTTGTTAATTAGGTACAATTGTGACCACTTCTGCAATGTTCAGCTTTTCGGCACTCGCATACATCCCACAAAACAAGGTAGAATTTTGGGTAACTTATTTAAAACTATAAGGGCACTTTATATTCCTCTTCCTTTTAAATCAAAACTGGTATCCGCCTATATTTAGATAATTAATAAAGCATTTAAAGAATTAAATTAAATTTCATACCAAAAAATTTGTTACTCATCTTTTGGTACTTTTATGAGTATGTCAAATCAAACCAGACCGGGTGTTCATTTACAAAAAATCTCAGGCTTATTCCAAAATGGGTTATTCCAACAGATTGGTGTTTATGTTGGAATAGATTTATGTAAATTAAACAATATTGTTATTCAGGTCAGACCATGAAGACATCATGTGTTCAATAAGCATCTAATAGGTATTATTACACCTTATGAATTATTCATGAACATAATCATGCTATTCATTGGATGATTCCTATTACGCGTGCTATTTACCTAGGGAAATAGATTGAAACTGTTTCCCCGACAACTCGTTCCAAGAATAACATGAGGTGTAATAAACCAAATACTACATGGTTTATATTGGGAATGGGCACAATATTTTCCATTGGTACTGGCTACGGACACTATCACCCCTCACCCTGCGGTTCGGGGTGATAGGCGTAGCCAGTACCTCGGAGAAAATAGTGTGCCCTTTTCTCTCTAAAACCATGTAGTATGTTGTATAATATTAAAGTCACCCTATATGGACCATTTTGGGGTAAAGATGACAAAATCTATGTCACTTAACATTATACAAGGGGCTATTCATTTAGTTACACAGAAAGGGGGTTTGTTATTCATAATACATTAAACCTATGCTTGATGTCTATGAATATCATACAAACAAACTGGCCCAAAAATACATGGAAACACAGTATTAGGTGTGGATCATCCGTTATACTTAACTGTATACATAAAATTTGGGGCCGCAACCCATAATATGTCAGACGTGCGTAGCACAGCTGAATATGGTGCTCCTAGGCGTTCTTATAGTTCCAGAAAATTGAGGTTGACCTGGAACAAATTGATATCTAAGGTTTTGTTTGCACAATGCATTTGCTTAAGGTACCTAAAATGATACACTAAAAGTCCGAGGAAATCCGAGTTGCAGAAATATACTAATTTGCATAAAATTCAAAATGGCCGACCATTGTGATGGATGTAGTTAATTATCTGAGTTATGAGATTGTTAGCAGAATATTCCCAGTGTCTATAACCATATTTCTAAAGGTTGTAACAACAATTATGACAGTACTAATAGGCATTTGGTTTTCAGGCTTAATTTGCGTAAATCCAAAATGGCGCCAATTTGATGGCTATTTTTGTCTGAGACACCCAAAGAAAATCTAATATTGCTGTTTACACATATTACAGATACTTAATTAAGGGCGATTTTAGACTAGTTTTTAAGACAAGCAAGTCATGAAGGTAATCATTGTGACAATCGCAATGATTGTCCTAAGATCATAGACAAACTTGCCATATTATGGCAACAACATGGCAAAAATAAAAAAATTAATAGATTGAAACATAACAGGTCTGATTGATTGACTTTCACACCATTTGCTTTGGCTTCCTGTTTTTACTGTTTTTTACAGAATGTATTTATGTCAATTTTTTCATGCCCATTATTGCCCTTTAAAAAGGGAATCAAACTCCTGCTTCAGGATCAAGTTCTGGCCGTGGAGAATCGGCCTCATGTATACCTGAATGTTAGTATTTTAGTATAAAAAGTTTTTATCTTGCTAGAATGGGCTTCACCCTAAAACTCCAATCGGGAAAGTTCGCACCGATATCTTCAACCATTTTGATTGCGAGAGCTTAAACATGTCATTTTTTAATCCATAGGGGTACGTGTAAAAATCAATATTGGTCGACCAAAAAGAAGGCCCATTTTCACTCATAACATCAAAACCGGAATCCTTTACCCCTAAGATTCACAGGGTAAATGAGAAAAAATAGTAGTTTTTTTCAGATAACCAAAATTTTGACCACTTCCGGTAAACCTGGGGATCGGCTAGCAATCGGACAGAACCCTGTAATTCTAATCTACATATAGAAAACATATCAATAATTTCGTTATGCTAAACTAATCAGGCTATTTTGTACCCGTCTTACCAGTGGGGGTTGATGTAAACCCCATATATTTTACAAATAGGCCTCACCTTTGAAAAATGAGGTTGTGCATTAGATGAATAGCTATAGGTCTCCTCTATACAAAATTTCCCCAGCACCTGCTTCTTGGACATCAGTAATGACGGTGCCCTTGGCAAAATTTGGTGAAATCCGTTTTGTGTACAAAGGTTAGGGAAATTTTTAATTTTTTTGGCCTCAAATAAGAAAGAGAAAAACACAAATTTAAACTTGATTAAAAATGAAGTCTTGTTTAATAACATCGAAAATTGGTTTTAATTAGCAAATATTCTGGTGTATCAATTTACATTGTAAAGTATAGGAGGCTTCACCAACACCCTTCAACTTCGGAGGCTTAACCTTCCCCCGGGTAAGGGGTGGATCCGAATTATTTTCACTAAAATGTGCACCCAAAATGATGTAAAAATGGTTACCTAAAATCATTTGCGATACATTTCACACATTTTTCTGTCACTCGAGGGGTGAAAAAATTCCCCCTGGTTTAACGAGGGTTAATTTGAATTTGATTTGGAATATTACCATACCGTAAGAAGGAGACCGTTGTTGGAAAATTATAACCACAGGGTTTGTCGATTTCCTCATAGCATGTTGAAATATAAATCTAAAATTTAAAAAAATAAAATACAAAAAATAGTTATTTCACTGCACATCAATATTCAGGTGTTTTATAAGTTTCATGAATTTTGCAAGATTTTAAAAAAAACATAACGTTTTAAAGGTCCTAACTTTGTTCAATTTTTTTCAACCTGTACGATTAACAATTAATGTGGAGAAGTATCCCGGTGGGATAGTCTAGTTTGGTTGCGGATATTTATAATGTAGAGTGTAGAGGTAGACTCGGCGGGCATCATTACGGGGGTTTAAAACAAATTTGTTGGGATATAGTCACATTTTGCATTCCCTCGTCCCCCCCCCCCTCCCAAAAAATTATATTCACTTTAACAAATTACTTCTGTGGTTAATTATTGCTCGATTATGTTTCTAACAAGAGCAATGAAAAACTTTTGAAAAGTTCAAACAATGACCCTAAACAAATTCACTTCTATATCATTTTTTCGGAAAAGTGACAGTCTCATTGACAAATTTGCTACAAAAGTAGAACCAGAAATAATATTTTCACTAATTGTGGCATTGGCGCCTAATAAAAAGTTTCCCTTTTCCGTCAAAAAAATGCCTTTTCTGAATTTAGTCATATGCCATAGTTAATATTGACCAAAGTGATAAAATAATAAAATCTTCTTGTAAAACACCGATGTGTTTTAACCTCATAAAAAACTAGTCCACAATCACCCCTAGTATCACATCATTAAAGATAGAAAGTAATGCTTTCTTCAAACCTTTCTAAAAAAATGGACAGAGTAGCAGTCGACATTCTGGAAAGGAATAATTGGAGCAGCGGGTAACTGTTTAACAGCGTTGAAAAAGCCCATTGCCTGGATCTCTAGACAGTGAAGGAGGAACTTTACATTCCAAGCTGCGCAGAAGAGATTTCAGTAATTCCTTACTTTGGAATGAAGCCATTGAGCTAACCATTAAAGCCTGTTAAAATGAATTTTTCCCTTCTGATTGTGTTCATTTTATGTGTAGAAGATTTTTCTTTTTGTATTATAAATTGATCAAGGATTTTGAATCCCAAATTTTAAATAGATAATGTCATCAGTTGGAGTCGTGTGTCTACATGGCAAATTAATACATGACGTGTTCTTTGAAACATATGTATGGACACCAGAACATATCTCATTTCAAGAAATTCAACAAAATGGCAGCCATTTTGGATTTATGCAACTAAGGGCTTAAAACCACTCATCTTAATAGTACTATGAAATATTCTTATTGAGTTAGAGACCTCAAAAACATAGGTAGAGACACCAACATTACATCTATACGACCCTCGGATCTTGAGTTATGAGCAACAATCCTTGAAATGGCGGCCATTTGAATTTTATGGCAAATTGGACGTATTTCTGCAAACGGATTTTCTCGGACTTGTAGTATGTCATTTTGGATACTTCAAAGAAATGCATTGTGAAGAAAAAACATTTGATAGCAATTAGGGTCAGGTTTACACCAAAAAACTTGTCAGTATCTTGTCCTGAGCGATTACACAGTCGTGGAATCGACTGGGTTTTCTTCTGTACCGTTTCTTACAACAGTCGAGGAACTCGAACTGTGTTTTTTTTCTTCTTTTTCTTTCTGTCATCATTGATAAGATCTCAAGACATGCAACATTGCTATATTGGAACCCAAAACTGGTGACAAGGACAAGTAACATACAAACAAACTTTTGACATGACCAGATGGTGTTAAAGGCCACGATAGGGTCACAGGGAGTAACAACGTTAACCATGCAAAAATCTAGAAATAGCTCAAATCTCAAAAACTAATACTGTCATCTTGTGGACTTGATCAACACTACAAAAAGTCCACTTACAACTTTGTTGCATATGCGCTATTTAGGAGTCACAGGTCAAAAATCCATCAAATTACGTGACATTTCAAATCACTACTCCTTCTACAGCTTACATAGTCTTGATCACGGACTATGTGTTGGTGTTAGTTTGACTCCCTACAAAAGTTACTTAATGAAATTTGGATCAAAGGTCATCGGGTTCATTCAAGGGTCAAATCCTTTATGTGGTATAAAAATATAACTAGACGCAGCTGAAATTTGGCTGAAAGAACCCCATTATGAATCTAAACATGTTGAAAATATTTTGAGGTCAAAGGTCATGTAAGAGGTCAAAGGTCAAATTTTTTTTTCAAAATGCTTTCCCATTGAGTGATATGTGACTGAAATGATCATGATGATATTATAACATGTGAAAAAAAATTTCAAGGTTCAAAGGTTCATTAAGAGGTCAAAGGTCAAAAATTTTCAAAATGCTCCGATTGAGCTGAAATTTGACTGAAACGATCTTGTGACATTCTAAGTTAAAATATTTTTGAGATCAAAGGTAATTTAGGGTCAAGGTCACTACCTCGACTGCGTTCAGATCTGTCTCCAGAATCTAGTTTTTCTTAGCTCTTTTCTTCTTCTTTTGTCAAACTTCAAAATGCTAATTCCTCTACAGATTTCATTGATGATCATGTGACCAATGTATGTGGTGTAGTTTGACTAGACTTGAATCCTTCCGTCGTTCAAAATATACGCAAGGCCCCTGCGAGGGGGCTATGGTGACGACTGAAAAAAATACGTTTCGAATAGGGGAGCGCTCTGTGGCTCATGGAATAATTCACCACTTACTGCGTAGGACGTTGCGGGGGGGATTTTTTTTTTTTTGCGTAATTAAACCATACGTTGCGCGCATTAATTAGCAGGAACTTTACGCTATCCAAATGAGCTGGATGAAAGTTTTGTTTTGTGAAAAGCTCCAGTTGTACATGGGGTTTTGGCGTTTTGTGTTTTTTGTTTGTTTCTTTTAGAGACATAATTGAATGTAACATTCCAATCTTGTTCTCTGATCTTTGATAGTCGTTTTTATTTATTTGATAATTAAATTTATTCTGTGTTCATGGATGTGTTGTGTGGTCCATTTACTTTCTATTTAAAACTTATTTAGTTTTTTTAGAATATCAAGTTATATCCAGTGGTTATTGCGTTATTTATATATTGAGATTCAGTTATTTAGAGTATTGATGCAGTTATTTATACAGGTATTTATTTATGCAGATATGTATTTAGTTATTAGTTATTTATTTAGTTGAGATAGTTCTAGAGTTACTCCATAGTTTTTCTTTTTTACTATTTTGCATTGTGATTGGTTTGTTTATGATGATAAATGAATTAACGGCACAAAATAAATAAGGACAGGCTCAAAAAAATTGGTAGTAAAAATAATTTTGGGGTACCTTTTTTTGGAGGGGCCCGTCGCCCGTCCCCTCTCCCCTCCAATACGGGTCTGACAAACACCCAAAAAAACATACTGGGTGGCCCGACCAATATGGATGTTGTTAGTGATGTTTTGAGATTTTAACTTTCCATACTAGTCTTTTTGCCACTTCTACATCAGTTTACATACATGTATAAATGGGTGGATTAGACCGAGAAAAAAAGAAAGTTCTTCTCAGCTTCCGAGGGCCGCTCGCATCGGTGTAAAACATTCAACATTTTACCACATTCTTTTTTAAGCTAAGTCTTAGTTTTCAAGAGATTATTATACATTTTTTATGATCAAGGAAACAAAACCCCATTATTTCTGGCAGAGTCACATCGCATTTGACATACGGTCTACAGGCAAATAAAAAAATCTCAACTTTTGTTTAGGTGAGTCGGGAGAAGGGGCGTATGTCACGAAATGGCCCCGTTAAAGGTAAATTACCTTCTCCTGGACCTCAGATTTTTTACCAGAGGTAATCAACATTTTGGTGTCGAAAAGCTACTATTTTCCTCATTAACCATGTAAACCTGTAATACTATTTAAGCCTATATAAATAAAATATGATACCAAAACATAAGCTAGGCCTTCCAGTTTTAAAACATAGCCTATTGCTGACTTACAAAATTAGGGTTGGTCCATAGGCCTATTAAACTTGACCTAGGCCACGGTACCTGAACGATAAATGGATGTTGACTGCTTGCATTTGAGTCTAAGCCTAATGCTCCTGTGCTAATTTTACATTGTGAAAAATAATGTTCAAAACCTCTTCTTTCCTAAAAAAAAACCTTGTGACATGGTCACCCGGGGCATGGCAGGATAAATTGTTTTGTTTATGTAGCCTATTTTATTGCCCAAAACAAGGGGGGGTTTCAGCAAGACCAAAACACAAGCTATCTTTCATACAAGAATAGTGGCTAGGGGTATGCTCTTATAGGCCTAGGCATGGTGCTCATGGGCCTATAGGGCAGCCTACAGACTCATAGCTAAAAACTATGTTTACCAAGGCTAGAGTCTATACTGTAGTATACCCCGATCACTGATGATACTGGAATACACTTGCATAGGCTAAGGGCACGTTTCTAGCCGGGTCTCTAGTCTCAGAATATGGCCTGACTAAAGATGTTAAAATGTAAAACTAAAGTAACAAAAAAGGACAGTGCTACATGGCTAGATAGGCTAGCCTAGGTCGATCTAAGAAATTAAACATGATACTGCATAGTACTAGCACAGCAGGAGCGTGAAGTGCACTCACGAAAATCCATGAATAGAAGGCCATTTTTAAATTTTATAGGCCCTCAGTAACAACTTAAGCTACATCATAATACATGCACATCGTTGCATAAAGAGAACTGACCCAGCAGAAACACGATCAAACACATCCCAGACCTACGTTGTTTTGCATCTGTTCATGTGTTTGAATCCACACAGGTACAAACGGCAAGATAATTAAGAAGAGTTGTCCTACCTTAGGCTTAAATAAATAAAGTTGTAATCACTCGTCATGCATTCCTTGCTTTATTATCGGGGAATCGGGTTGTTGCTGAGGGTGCTTTCCTTACTTGCTCTAGGCTAGGGGGGGGACACGTAGCCTAGCAGCCAAGGTAGGGTCTAGGCCCCAGCTACTCCTGTCCTTTACAGTCGAGCCTTCTAGCTAGGCTAGCCTTAGGCCCCAGCATGCCAGTATTTAGTCCAGGCTAAAATTTAATTCCAAATTTGACGAAGGCCAACAATCAATCGCATTTGAATCTTTACCCTTCAAGTTGACAAGAAAAAAAGATGAAAGGAATATCATCATGATCCATATCATTGACTATACATAGTATAGATAGAGAATGACGTTTGTTTCTTCTCCCACATTCATTGACATTAAACATGCGTGTTCCATGACCAGGCAGGATATTCAAAACGAACATGATATTAATAAATTTACACGTCATGGTGCGGCGTATCCATTCCATGAAAAAAACCTCCTTCAGGTTAAATCCTGCTTTGTGTACTTTTTCGGGCCAATGCCAAGTCATGCCAGGCCCAATGCTTTGCCAGGCCCAAGGAGGATGGACCTGTTGCAAACTCCCTGACGCGCCATGATCGTCATTAGTATTCATGCAGGGAGGACGTCCATACTGGGCATGATTTTTGCCTCAAAATCTGAGGTGAAAGTGCTCCCGGTTTTGGTCGTATTTTTTCTCAGTCCCCGTGAGCAGCCGTAAAGAATGTGGGTAAATAAAAGGGCGGCCGCGAAGGAGAAAGGGGACTCAGTCTATAGTATGCCAACCCCTACAAAAGTTACTTCATGAAAATTTTCATCAAAGGTCATTTGGGGTCACAAGGGGGGTAATAACCTGAATTTCACCAAAAATGCTACTCTTTTTAAAGATTACATAGTATGAAACATGTGAATTCTTGTATTTTGTGGTGTACTTGTGACACACCCCCTCCAAAAAAGTTACTTAATGAAATGGCGATCAAATGTCATTAAAGGGGCATTTCCGGCTGAGTTTAAAAAGATCTTAAAAATCATTTCTGCCAATATGCAAAGTAGTACATGATGCTACTTGCACAGATGTAAGTTATAAATTCCATACAAGTAAGGGGTCATTCAGGGGTCAAAAGGTTCAAAATTTTCAAAATGGTCCGATGGAGCTGAAACTTTACTGACATGATCCTGATGATATTCTAAACATGTTGGAACAATATTTGAGGTCAAAGGTCCATTAAGGGGTCAAAAGGTCAAATTTTCCAATGCTCCGATTGAGCGAAATTACTGAAATGTTCCTTATGGCATTCTAAACTGTTGAAAATATTTTCGAGGCAAAGGTCATTAAGGGGTCATAGGTCAAATTTTCTACATGCTCCGATTGAGCTGAATTTGACTGAAAGATCCTTATGACATTCTCAAACACGTGAAAAATTTTTATTTTTGAGGTCAAAGGTCCAATAAGGGGTCATAAAGTCATTTCCAAAAATTGCTCGATTGAGCAGGACATTTGAATAATGATTCTTATGATATTCTCATCTAAAATAGTTTGATATTCAAAGGTAACTACCTGGGGGGACTGTGCTAAGATCTGTCTCCAGATCTAGTTCTTTCTTTCTTCCTTTCTTCTTCAAAGCCCCATAAAAATGCTTTCTTATAACCAAACCCTTGGGCCGTTTTCAACCAAACTTGTTTATTGAGAACCATGGACCAAGCGTCATATATGGTGCTACACGATTTGGGACAAAGTTCATGTGTGCCGATTATTAAAAGGGGGCAAAAAACACAAGGGCATTCTTTGAAAATCGATAAACTCCTTCTTCGGCCATAAAATCAATTGCTCTGGTCAACGAATTTCACTAGAAGAACCGTTGAACCCCAAGGACCCATATAGGGTTGTACCAGATTGGGTTGAAAGGCAATGTAGGCTGAATTTAAAGGGGCGGCATTTTTGAAAATCTATGAATTCCATTCTTCTAAACACAAAAACAATTGCTAGTATGAAACAAATTTCAGTCAAAAAGAACCATTAATCAAGGCCCCTATAGGTGTACACAGATTGAGGGAAAGACAGTGTAGGCCGATTAAAGGGGCATTCTTGTGAAAATCTATAAATTCATTTTCTGTCTCAAATTAATTGCTATGATCACCAAAGTTGGTCTGAAGAACACTGACCTAAGATCCATAAGGGTGTAAACACATTAGGGTCAAAGGTCATATAGGCCGATTTTTAAGGGGACATTATCCATCAATATATAAACTGTGCTTTGGTCTCACATTAAATGCTATGCTCACTTAAATTAGAAGAACATCTGACTCAAGGACCAGATAGAGTTACACAGATTGGGGTGAGGAGTAGGAAATGAAAAAGACATGTGGCTGTTAAAGGGGTATTCTTTGAAAATCAGAAAATTCCTCAGTTCCCAAATCTAGTGCTATGATCACAAAATTCACCAAATTACCAAAATAAAAAAAGAAAAACGTAAAAAAAATAAAAAATTATCAAAATTCAACATACACAGATTAAATGGGGCATTATTTGAAAATCTATAAATACATCTTCTGCCTTACTTATCAAAATAACAATCTGTTAAATTAACAGGTTCACTACGTGTGGTCAAAGGTCATAGCAACATTGCATGATGAAATTAGTGCTTATTCAGAAGCACATTTAGCCCTAGTCTAGTATTTCTCTTCCTCATTTTGCATTCTTCGTGAGATGTACTTGAATAAAAAGTAACTCTTAAATCTTCAATTTGATCTTTGCATTAAAACTAGGCGTGGAATGTGACCCCCCCGATGTCAAAGAGAAAAATCAGCGCCTTCCTTTATTATGTTTTGGAGGGCATTGTGTTTTCAAATCAAAATCTGTTTTGACTGCACTTTTGGAATACAGATACACGGTCCTGGAAGCTTGTGTCGCCTGCCGGCGCGGGGTTAGTGAATGATAGACCTAACATGTCCTTTGACCTCATCAACAAAATGAGGGATTCCATGTTGAACCTATGATCAGTTTGGTTCCAAAATGAGGTCAATTTTACATTTTCAGCCATTTTAAACTTGACCTCACATGATCTTGACCTTGGCATGTGACTTTGACCTCATCAAAGTGGGGGAAGTGCCATGTTGCACCGATGATTCAAGTTTGGTTCCAATTGAACTTCAACTGTCATATTGAGGTCAATTTTACTTTTCAGCCTATTTTACACGTGACCTCACATGACCATTTGACCCTTGGCATGTGACCTTTGACCTCATCAACAGTGGGGGAATGCATGTTGACCTATGATTCAAGTTTGGTTCCAATTGAATTCAACCGTTCATATGAGGTTCATTTTACATTTTAAGCCGATTTACAACTTGACCTCACATGACCTTGACCTTGGATGTGACCTGTGACCTCATCAACATAGTGGGGGATGCCATGTGCACCTGTTGACCCAAGTTTGGTTTAAATCCATAAAAATGGGATATTACATTGCAAAGTTAACCCTTTTTCACAACAGACAGAACAGACATCATCAACAACAGACACCAACAACAGTGGACAAAGTGATCCCCGATGTGTCTTCCTGCCTTAAGGGCAGGCGACACAAAAAATGACCAGGTATATTAAATGAACAAAAATGGAATTATTATGTTACACCATATAGGAATTTTATCCACCCTGAATATTGTCGATCTTTTTGCCCATATCTGGCATCGTATAGTATATAAGCTTCCAAAATGTGATGTGCAGTTTACAGGTAATGAAATTAAAAAGTATTGTGTTGACTTCTTTAATAACTTTGGTGACATTTTTGTCATTTTGCAGTGACATTTTTGTTACCCAGTCCTGAACGTAAGGCGTGTACACTTTTTATCCTCGTAAAAAGTTTACGGACCATCAGTGACAGAGTTTTGTCCGTACAGTATTGGCAAATCGCAATTAATTATGGGATTGGTTCAAAGCACCCTCTGAGTGTTAATCAATGCGCACAACGGAACCTATATCATGGCAGACACAATTGGACTCGTGTGAACGCATAAATGGGTTAATTCATATCATTATTGTGTTGGTTATCCACTTAGGGTTACCTTGCCCTCGGTGATGAATATCAAAATCTGTTCACTATTACTTGAAATCTGACCTATTCTAATGGTGTTTAACCCCTGGGGTCTGTAGGTGCTATAGATTATTATCACTACCGGCCGTTTTCCTTACTCACTGGTAGCCTATTTGGCAGCGACACCGTGTCTACCGCGACAGGTACTGTACAGTACACCCCTGGGCTAGTTGCGATGCATTAACTGCAAGATAGGGCTTGCAAAGTACACAGTTTAATATTAGGTATACATGTACAGTGACACGTCTACTCAACAGTACCTACCCCAAAGGCTAGTACCCTGTAGTTGCCTACTAGGTGGAGAGAAGGTGGACATGGTGTAGACAGAACCGAAGTAGACACTCATCAGCTACCGTATAGCTACCCCGCATTTACTACAATGCCATTTTGATAGTGGACGAAATGAGGCTGCTATACACTTGGTCTCTGTTTAGCGTTACGAAATTCGAATAAAAGCGCACATTTAATAAAAAATGCGAATATATGCCAAAAATATTTAAACTAGAATTTTGCGGTTCTAGACTTTCGCGCTCACTATATTCAAAGAATATAAGCTGTGGGCCGCTCCATAAAAAAAAACTTAGTGACACATACACACGCACAACAGATTGCTAAGTGGGCTGGCGAGCCATCAAAAAAGCCAAAATTGGATGTGAGAATGACCCCGTGGCCACACTTAAAAGCCGGTGTTGGAACACTAGCTACTCCGCCGACGTTTTATAGACAGCTGCCGTTCTCCACTATCCATCTCATCTATGCCATATGTATCACAAAAATGGACCTAAAATAAATTCACTCGTTTGCTAATGGATTTTAACATTTATAAGCTACATCGTATTGTAACATTATCTGAAATCAATCAATAAGAATGATTTAAATGAGTCTAAATACTCTATTGGTTATTAATTAGTAACTAGGCGGTCCCCGGGTTTCACGATCACCTGGGTTTCATGATCACCTGGGTTTCATTATCACCTGGCTTGAATGACTCCTGATGACCTTGTCGTGACCTTTAAAATTTTCGGCATCAACAATCGACCCTACCAAGCTTCATGTCCATACACCAACGTTTACCTTATTTGACCTTCTTGGACCTTGAATGACCTCTGATGACCTTTGATCCACTAACCAATACAAACTCGGTCTTCAGACGGTCAAGGGGCACCCACCCACCAAGTTTGAGGAACCTGCG